>JAVVLW010003512.1:0-25000 GCA_034401795.1 Chaetoderma sp. LZ-2023a | reverse complement strand
CTAGATGGTTACATTTCTAGCTATGACACGCCCATTTCTAGATATGCTCCGCACACTTTGTGTTCAAGTCAAATAGTTTCAAAACATTCAACATATTATATATTACATGGGAAAGCCCACCAAAACATACATTCCAAACTGTTACTGTCTGATCTTCGTGTCTGACCTACTTCGTGCGATTGTGACGTCAGCTAGCAAGTGAGTATGTTGATTATGACAACAATAGCCTAGGTAAGTGACAGATCGGATGCGTCCTTTTAGCTAGTGACCTATGCTGTAGTTCACTATATCATTTACATTTAGTTCATAGTATCTTTATTTGACAAATGCCCATCCATCTGCCTACCCGGCTACTCACCCTCCCGGCTACCCGACCACCTGCCTGACAGCCCGCCCGCCTGATCACCCACCAACCCGACTGACTGACCGACCGATCAGGCCCACCAGCCTTCTCCGGTATATAAAGAATGATATAAAAGTGTGTTGTGGCCCGTCTAATTTAGGATATGCTGGTTTACGGCTATGTATGGCTGTTTGATTGGAGGAATCCGGTTTTAGCTATGCCCCACCCATCTCTAGCTATTGCCAAGTTCGACTGGCTAACCATAGTTAGCTACAGCTAACTCGATCCAAGTCGAGCGTGAAATATCTAACTAGCTAGTCAACTATAGTGGACCGAGCAGCCGAGCTCGGTTCCAAATGGTTAGTAGGGAATTTGGCGTAATATTCAAAATGGCGAACACCCCTCGCTTGCTCATGATATAAAAGTGTAGGCTAAATATTTCATTAAGTAACAGGTTTGATGAAATTATGCTTTCCCATTGTATGTCAGTGTTTCCAAGCCCCTATTCATTCCTTTGATATGGACGCCTTTTGACGTCGTGGCGGACAAAAATATCCAATTTTCGTAAGCCATCAAAAGAGACGACAGAAAGGGTTAATCGAGACTGGTACCCGGCTCCAAATTTTCTGCAATAATAATTCAATGGGGAATCGGGTACCAACGAACTATAGTTAAACAGTTTAGCGTCCGACTGGGCATAGCAAATGCAACTGACTATGGTTAGCCTGTCGAACTTGACCTACGATCAATCGATTCCTGAACTCTCTGACTATTAATTTCGAGAAAACTACACAGATAAGCTGTTGAATAATTTGAAACTAATTTGATTGGGTGCTATTGCTGCCAGCTTTAAACCACCCCCGACCCCGCCCCCACTCCCCATCTAACCTGCATAGTGTTCTGCAACTGATAATCAGGGAGTTCATGGATCAATCGATCCGAACACTAGCGCGGTGTGGGTGAAGCTTAGCTAGAGATGGGCTCGGCATAGCTAAAACTGGAAAAGTCCATTATCTCACCGGCGAGCATTAATCCTCAATAACCGCCGGCCCAAGACGTGACGTCTTGCATGGCTGTGAAAACAGCTGATCATGATATGTAAATGCACATTAAATATTCTGTCGCGGTTCAAATTTGATTTGATTGTTATGCCATCTAACGTTTGATTATGTTGTTCTGTGTGGTCGTAGACGTGCTGCACTAGGTCATGAGAAGAGCCCATCACCGCTTAATCAAATAAAGGTCATCAACATTATAATATGTAGAGTGCAGCACTGAGACAGTGGTGGTGATTGTGTTTGTTTATGTAGCTTTGACACCAGCTAAAGACCAGACGGGTAAGCTAGATATAAAATGTGTTGCTTAAGATGTTATAATTGAAAAATAGATTTATTTCCGGCACAGTCCAAGTGTGTACACATGCACTCTCCAAGTTCCTTACATTTATTTGAAGAAATGTTGTCTATATAAATACATTGCATCCAGGAAAAAATGAGGGTTGTATGTATTAATGAATAATATAGCAAGTGTGTGGATTATCAGCTAGCGCACCAAGCTAAGTTTACACCACCATAGATTGCTATATTATAACATAATTTAATAACTTGATCACGAAACTAGCTCAGTATAGCATTTTAAAGTATCCGCTTGTGATTCTCCTAATTTATATAGACGGGGACTACACAACAAATAACACGTGGGAAGAAAATTCTAAATCCGTTTGCATGGCAGATATTTTAGCACTGCTGTACAAATGAACGTCCATAAAGCATAGATTTACACCTAACATAACACTAAATAGGCGTGGCAGTTTAAAAAGGGATATAGGGAAGAATAAATGAAAAATAAGCGATTTAAATTCTGAGGTGACGACCAACAGAACAGACAACTACGACCAACAGAACTAATACCAATGACAAACATAACAGACAACTGCGACAAAGAGAACAGACTTTTACGACAAACAGAACATACAGCAATAACAAACAGAACATGCAATTACGAACTAAACAAAACACAAATGAAAGAGACTAATATGAAATGAACTAAGCACACGCCACATGAAATAGCTTAAAGTAGAGCAAGCTATTTAGTCAAACAAACAGAGGGCGCCACTCGCATCTCTATCCAAGAGAGGACAAATCTTAACTACCGAGCGTTAGAAAGACGTTACAATTATGGCAACAATCCGAAACACGAAGTTAAACACAATAAATGGCATGTACAATTACTAAACGACACGGTATCACTTTTAAATAGACCAATGGTTAGCGAACGGCTTGGGAATTGAGACTATTACATTTGTATTTATTACCAGGACACCGACTACACCGGCTGTAACAGCACATGGTACAGTAACGGCGGCAATCGATCCCGTTTGTGAACATAGACGGTTATTTATAATGGTAAGTACCTATGTAGTACACGTGCTGAGTAGGACTTTATTTTTTCCGTGATTAGTATGATAGCATGACGACTCTTGTGTCCTAGTACTTCAAGCTCAGCATTAAAAAAATTAATTATCTAGACTATCTGCTGTTGTGCTCATGCATGTATCGGTTACTGCTTAAGAATTTTTATTGTTCACTATTAGACAGTGCTTTGGTATTGCCCTTACAACTGCTGATTTCTGCGCACTCACAAGTTAGTATTTTTACTTGTTTTTTTACATCTGACTTTTTTAGGTAATTGCCTGCTTTCTTTGGTCTAAGGTTGTGGTACGTGGTTATTGTATTCTCATTCTAAGACATAGTGTACTAAGATGCCTCATTTGTATATACATCTACAATTTCGTCGTTTGGTACTGATAATTCTGAATTGGTTTGAGAGTTGTGTTGGCATTATGTGATGCTGACACTGGTTTAGATGGGTTTATCTTCTCCATAGTGTACCTCGGACATAACAAAATCTTTGCGATTCTAAGGTGGTGTTCATCATAGAGTGAAGGTGATAACTTATGTTTTCCGACAATAGGCAGAGGCATTCATGGTTAGAGGAAACGTTATCCCAAAATAGGTTGTAGTGTGGTTCACCATTGAGGTCGCCAAATATCTCTGTATGATTTATGAAGTTGGCCTTGTGCTAATTTACATGGGATGACAACATTCCATTGAAGACATCTACACGGTTGTTGTCACATCTGCTGTTTGGTCGTGGTAGAATAGTTGAAACAAATATCTTGGTACTTGATGCCATTGTTTGTAGAGTTCCAACAATTCATTGTAGTCTCTGATCATACATTCTAATTTTCGCCTGCCAATATTATTAGTCCTGACATGGACTACCAGAGCATAAAAACTTGTTTGTCTTAAGTAACCAGCTTTAGCTTTAGCTCCAGCTTGTCATGGATGTCTGCTATTCTTGCGCCACTGAATGATTGTACTATTATGATCATGTCTTCCGTGGACATGTAGTGCCGGCTATGTCCTTTGAAGGTGAGGCTGCTGATAAGCATCGTTCTCTTTTTGTGTGTTCTTCTGGTGTGTTGTCTGCTGTCTGGAGTGCTGAGAACTTGTCCTTAGAGGTAGACTGTTTCCTGATACTTTGAGGATTGAATCCATGCATGTGTATGTTTCCGTTTTCTATATTGTTTGTGCAGCTCGCGGGGGTACGTACTGGTCCGGTATTAGGTTTCCACCCATCGCACCACAAGTGCATGATGACCTTGAGTGCTGGTTAGCTGCGGATCTTGGGGTTCTGGAACCCGTATGACGTCTCTCCGAGAAATACAAAGACCGCCTTCTAGAGCCGGTGGAACACTGATGTTCCAGTGGGGCCGTGCGACCATTGCCACCAAGATTGAACCACACGGTGTTGTCCCAACTAGTTGTGTCACCGGTATGTCCGTTCATACTTATTTAGAGAATGGAACAATGTGTAATTAAAACAGTAGAAAAATTAATATATACTATGCAAACAAAATGATCGTTTGACAGTAAATGAGCACACAATAATACACAATATAGAGCTAACTGGTGTTCTTTCCACGTGGTGTCGCCGGGGATACCACACAGGTTCTTGAATCCGCAGAGGCATCCCCGCAAGAGAAGCATCCGCAATGAAGTCACTAAGTAGCTTAATATAAGCTAATATACCCCTAGCACACACACAAAGAAAATATTGTTGTTGCGAGAGGAAAGTGTTTCGCGTGGGCCTCCGCCACAGGAAAATGCCTTCAACGCCGAAGTGGAGGAAAAGAGCTGGCAAAAAGGGCCACTCTTTTGTTCAACAGAAAAATGCTAAGTGGATATCTTAGTGAGCCATAATTAATGTGATGCATACTGGTTTATGTGAAGACGGGACAAACGATTTCCGAAGAATTCCCATGTCACCGGCTTATGTAGTTCCAAAGATACTGTATTGGTAGATGCCGCTTTATTTCTGCGGGCCTTCTGCTACAGTCTGACCGAACAATTAGTTCTTAGAAACGAAAACTAGCTTTAGATACAGTTGTCCAATGGGCGCAGATGCTCAGCTTCCCGTAGGTCGCTTTGGAATAGCATCTACCTCCAAGGACAGCATGTGTACATGTTACAACCCAAGGCATCCGAATTCGGTGAAATTCTGGCTACTTGCACCGCAACCACATAAAACATCACCTGGACAATGGCGGGGCTGCATTACAACAGCAACCGGAAAAGAGGTATACACAATATGTCTCTAAGCGAAGAAATTGTCCCTAACCACTTTAACCTATCCTATCGAGCTGAACATGCCGGGCTCAAGCAATTAGAGCATGGTCAGCGACCTCAGTGTAAAATTGATGATGGCGGGAATAAAGTGATGCAGATATAAATGTTGCTGTTTAGTATTTCCTAGCGTACTGCGGTCGAAAGTCCTACATTTAAACAAAACATATTAACTGGATGGCTATCTGCCATATACAACTAACCAATGCAATAAGTAGATATAATAATTAGAATATAATTAAATGAGGTAGCTAAATACCACAGGTTGATAAACCTAAACGGGGCGGCTAGTTGAAAGCACCTACAATAAACAAGGATAATCTGCACAGTGATAAAGAAATTATAAATTGCGGTCCAAAGACCGGGAAGGTACCTATTAGTCATAAGTACCAAATACGGTAATGATAATTAAATGTACAATAGTATAGCTATTTGGGTACCTAATAGTCATCGGTATGGAACAGGCTACTATGTTACTGAAATTGAGGCGCTAGCATATTCGTAGCGTGAGCTGACACGTTCTCTGAGGCTGGAAAGATTTCCGCAGGCGATTTCCGCAGCTGGTTTCCGCAGGCTGGTCTCTGCAAGCTGACTCCTCCAGACAGGGTAGACACGGTACACACTCAGGACAGCGAAACAAAGCAGTGAGGAAATGTTTATTAGATAGTCATGTTAACTGGTATACAATTTATGTGGAAGTGAGAAAGTTATCCGTCCGGCGACGGAAGTGGTAAAGTTGAAGTTTTGCCCATTAAGAGGACTGTATAATGTTAAGCAGTTACATAAACTGGCACATGGTGCGGGATGCGTTGCATAGCTCTTACAGTGCACCCAGCAAAATTCCACCAGACTGTGGTCAAAAAGTTAATTAAACACACACGACATGCAGTGCGGAAATTGAAGTCCACTTTTCAGCATGGTTGGCAGATCCGGCGAGTCATCCACCATGAATCACCATAGCTCTACATTCCGTAGAATCACATCCTGGGCTGGAAAGGCCCTTTCCACAGAGGTGTTTCCTTTAGAAAAGTTCAGAAGCGGGCCGATTTATAAATGGTTTTCAGTTCTCGAAAGCTCGTTTTATTCTGGTCCTGATACTCATAGGCATGCACTCGCTTCCAATTCCACGACGCGTCGTCAGGGAAGCTCTGACGGCGCGCAATGCGCACAACGCATTTTATCAGACTTAGCCGATTTGAATGAAAACCTCTCTCATAGGGCCTATGTATGCATACTATCCTACCCAGGGGGCGTGCTTGGAGCAAATCCGGAGTGGCCGTTCCGTAACCAGCTTTGCTGGGACAGTTAGTACCAATCCGGTCTGTTCGTGCTACACCAACCCCTCCTAGTTTTACACCCATGGCAAACGATCATGCATGGCAGATCGAATGCACGGGAGCGTGCTAGGCAGGAATTATAGACTTCTCGAGTAGGTGCGTGGCCGAGAGGAGAGTGACACAAAAGACCCGTGTTTATAGGAAAGAGCACATAGGGTCCGAAAGAGTTTGGGAGGGAGGCATACCATTGATTTAAATTTTTGACCTGGAGTGGTTCATCCAGGTCCTTTCTTTTGTTTTGTTTTTGTTTCACGGTGCGTGCATACTTTTATTTAGATCTTCCAATCACCTAAACAATAGGTTGCATGGATGCAGATAATTATTTTTCCACAGAGATCACCCAAGCTCCAACGCACCACAATTACAATACAAGTTATAAAATAGAATGTGAATATATAATGACATAACTATACCCGGGAAGAGTATCACAGATTATGCTAATTACATGTGCATCCCGGGTAAATAAAGGGATGCACATAGGTGTATATATATATATTAGAGGTATGCATCCCGATTATATGAGGGGATGCATACAGTGCGGTTCCAGACAAGCAGCTCTCGCTGCCCCAAATACACCCCATTGTGCTGATGCGGGGTTTAAAAATAATAAGAAAAATATCAAATAATAATAAGATAAAAAGACTAGTTTATCAGGCAGCCCCAGCGTAGCTGAGACTGCATGATGGGATTATGACATATTCGCTACGGTGTGTTGTGTACTTACATCGCACACGATGTGTTTACAACACAGGAATTTGCAGCGATTATTTTATGTGAGACACAGCTACGCAACAATATTGTGCAGCTGTGTAGGATGATCGTAGTCAGCCTAGGGACTGGGTTTCAATTGTTAAAACATATATAATAATAAGAAAAGTATTTAAAAAATAAACATAATGATAAAGTTCTGTATTCCGCACAACTACTGATAAATCCTGCTGCAACCTCGGAAATAGTGTCCACAGTGTACTCTGTCGTAATTTTTAAGTACCGGGAGTCTGCTGAACAGGCTGCTTCCCAGCCCACGTCCAAGGGGGTAAGACAGGGGCGGGGTTGGGGGTTGGGGGGGGGGGGTTGGTTGCTGCGGTGCAGGATGCCACCTCCTCTGTAACAGCGCACTACATATCTGTAGATTGACAGTCTAGAGACGACGAGTGGAGTGTGAAGTGGACAGGACGAATGATGTCTGAACTTGGTGCATAGACGAGAGACGCGCATTGGAGATAGGGCGGTGGTGGTGTGGTTGGACAGGGAGCACGTTGGGCATATGGTGGTTGCACGATTTGGGGGCGTGGACGGGTTCACCGAGTTGGGCAGTTCTGCTGTTCTTCAAAACAAGTCAAGGCCTCATCCGGCATCTTCACTTCTATGCTATGTATTACATTGTCCACCCCACAAGAAGCATGGCCTGGGCCAGCCTCAGCTTCCGCTTGTGGTGACTCTATAATGGGAGTAATATCATGAAGTGGGTGGGAATGGGAAGATGTCGGCGGAACAACTTTTCTGTCCTTCCCTTGGACAACACAAACGAGAAAGTCTTTAGATACTACTTCCCAGATCGAGTAGACCGGCACTGAGGAGGGAGAGGGCGGGTACGTATCCCGTCATAGTCCTCAACCTTAGTCAATCATTCACCAGACTCCTGGCTTGGTAGGAGAGAGGTCGAACTGGCACCATGGTGCTCTGGACTAACGTCGGGAATACTTGTTTCCGCAGAGACATTTGTCTGGGTACCGGTGTCACGTGGAATACCCAGCCCGAGCTCTGGCACTGGGTCATCACTGACACAAGGTTTATGTCGATCGAAGTGGATAACTGAGGTCAGGCCATTCAAAGCGCGAATGCAGTTGGTCACATCTGACGTCTTACCTACTACCACATTTAAAAAACCAAGGAAGCTCCAAGTTTCCGTGACAGATGCGGGGGTCTGCCACTCCGCCACGGCTTTGGGGTTTTTTATGGTTGTGTAGTCACTCCATCACCAGATGGATATGACGTGTCCCAGGAACTCGACGCTGTGTCTGAAGAGATGACATTTGCGTGGCTTGAGCTTAAGGTTGGCCATGCAGAAACGTGATAGCGTGGTGTCCAAATTAGAAAGGGTTTGCTCAAATGACGGACCAAAGATAGTTACGTCGTCAATGTAGTACAGACAGATTTCCCATTGCAGGGTGGTTAATACCTGCTCAATGAGACGCTCGAATGTTCCAGGAGTGTTCCACAAGCCGTAGGGCATCTTACGGAACTGGAAAAGACCGTCTCTGCAAACGAATGCAGTCTTCTCCATGTCAGCCTCATCCATTGTTACCCGCCAGTACCCACTAGCTAAATCAAGGGTGCAAAAGCACTTGGCGCTGGACAAGGAATCTAGGGCCTGATCTATCTGTGGTAGCGGATAGGCGTCCTTGACGCTAAGATAATTAAGCCAGCGGTAGTCAATACAAAACCGCAAAGATCCAGCCTTTTTGCCAGCTAGTACTATGGGACTGGCCCAGGGGGATGCTGATGGCTCAATTATTCCAGTCCGCAACATGTCCTCTACTTGTTGGTGTGCCTCCGTTTCCTTATGAATAAGGAGACGTCGAATGGGCTGTCGGAGGGGTCTGTTGTTTCCTGTGTCGATGGAGTGTCATACAAGATGAGTCTCTCTGAGGTCCATGTCTCCTGCCGAGAAACTATCGTGATACTTATGAAGTGATTTCCGTACTTGTTGTTTTTGAGATTGCATCAATCCAACTGTGGCACGCACATATAGGTCATGTAATTGGTCGGGCAAATTATCAGAAGTTGATGCTGGTGTGATTGCGGGTGGGGCTGTTTCCAGTGATATCACATCCACCAAATGGCCACAACAGACTCCTAGTTTAAAGTGTTGTTGGGTCCGCAGTGCCATTAAATACACGGAAAGGTATATGAATCTTGTGTCCACGATTATGCAGGCACTGGTGCATTGTGAGGCGATCATGTATTCAGGATCGGGGTCCAGCATGGCTGTGTGTGTGTTGTTTCCTAATTGTGGTACAGTGGCCCACAGGATCCTCTCCTGACCCAGCTCAACTGTGGTGGCGGTTGCTAATATTACTGCACACGTAACATATAATGAGGATTCCAGTCCAAGGGGTATCCATCGGCCGTGTAAGTCTAGTTCCTGCTGTATGCAGTGTATGATGGCGTTGCTGGCACTGAGGAAATCAGAACCAAGCAGTGCATCGTTTTGAATAGAGGCGATAACAACTCGCTGAATGAATTGCATCTCCTCTATCTGTATTACGGGGTTTACTATGCCAGCCACGGGAACATCAGCTCCCATAGCTGTTTGCAAAAATATGTTTGTAGGCTTAATGGGTGGCATTTTATGACACTGTGGCACTGGTGGAAATTCCGTGAACAGACAGCCACACTTATATATCACCTTACGGTGAGCCTGCAGAAGAGTCTCCAATGATACCATTTGTGGAACTGAAGGTGGTGTGGTATCAATCTGTATATAGTCGGCCTGTTTCCGGATAGCTTCCATGAATGCAATTGGTGGCTGAGTGTGTAAAAGGCCAACTCGTCGTCGCTGCTGCTGTGTTTGCTTAGGTGATGATGGGGGTAGCAGTGGGGGTGGCGTTGTTGCTGGTTCTGTGTAAGCTGAGTTGGTGTATACTGCAGTGCGGATAGGATTCTCACGTTTGCGGATGGGGGCTACCTGTGTGAGCCACCTTTTACAATGCATCACGCGATGTTTAGTTGATGCGCAGAAGAAACAATGGCGGCGTGGTACTTTCCCATTGTTTGTACAAAGTTTCTTCCTGTGGATCCATGATGCCGAATGAACGCTTCCGTCGGAATCACTGCTGCTGGTGGACGTTGTTGATGAGGCTGTAAGAGGTTGTGAGTTGCATACCACCAAAGGACACCAGGTGTTAAGTGCCTTGGCGGTGGGACGTGGTGCTTGTAGAAACGTTGTTTCAGTGGAGGTGCTACAACCTACCACTGCCGTTTTACATAGGAAAGAAGGTCGAGTAGATGCGGAACGTATGGGGTAACATTTTCCGCAGGGGGAAGATGGCAGTGCTGCGTATGCAGTGTGCATCGTAGGCACGGACATAGAAGAAGCCGGTGCGGGTGAATATCTGGTGTAATAGGAGTATGTTGAGGAGTAGAAATGGCCACCTGACGTTGTGGTTCAGAGGCCGCAGTTGAGCTGGGTTGTGGGAATGGGCACCGAAGCAACTCTGTATCGGTGCCATGCTAGTTTGATGGATTCTCAGGCTGCGGGGTATGTCAGTCAGTGGTTGGAGTTGGTGATGGAGGCCGGCTTGAACATCACTCCTGCCAGTGGCCTGGCTGATCACATCCGAAGCACGTGTTTGATGGTGGTGTGGAAGCTGTGGTGGGTTGTGGTCTAGTGGTGGACTGTGTTGCTACTATAGTGCTGAGTGTTGTCACGAGATTGGTGAGTACAGAGATTTGTTTAGTAATCTCTTCTAATCTTTCGTGCATGTTTTGTCTATTGCTATTATTGTGCTGGTTCCCGCCTCCTTGGGCATTGTTGTGGAACCCACGATGGGATTGACCACGCCCTCTTCCTCTAGGTGCGTGATTTTGACCGGTTTGTTCCTGCTGCGCATGTGGTTCATTTGCTGATGTGTGTTGCTGCTGTGGATGCTCTGTTTGATTCGGTAGTAGTTGCGCCATTGACATCATTCACTTCATTTATTGGATGTAGAACGCGGCGATTATTTTTTTCCCATTCTAAGAAATTATCAATCCGAACCACGGTGGCCGTAAGTTGTTGAAGGCTGCCATGCTCCATGAGAAATAGTTTTTCAACGCATCGGTGAAGGTGTCAAGATGTAAGTGTGTAACGCCCTCGAGATTTCTGCTGGGATATGCGCGGGTAACTAAGCGATCAATGCAGCTTGCTAACTCCAGTAATGTTTTCCTGCGAGCATCGATGTAGGTTTTTGAGTTGGAGTCGACTCTTCTCTGAGGACTGTGTCGCCGAATCTTTCCGACAACGCGTTCTCTAGTTCAGTGGAAGATGGAGTGTAGTCTGTGCCTAAGTCTGCCAGAACTTGCAGAGCTTTTCCGGACAGCTTTGCGGTCAAGGACTCTCCGATCTGCCGATTTCTCCACCAGTTTGTCCTACTTATTATTTCAAATTGCACTTTATAATTAGCCCACTCAGTGGAGGAGTAAGTGGCACAACACCTGGTAGTGGTGCTGGCGAAACTAATAAGAATGCGAATGCTGGTCGGCGTGTAGGTGGTGGTGGTGGTTGTGTCCAGTCGATGTCCCTGTCGATGCTGTCGTGTCTGTGAAGGTGATTCCCGTCGATGATGTGTTGCATGGTACGTGGCTTCCGCCGAATACCGCCCTGATGCGGGTCCATAGACAGGTGTATGTCTATAAACAGGTGGGGCATGCTGTGTAGATGACGCAGACGTTCCTGATGGTGAGATATATATTCCTCGTATGGAGGAGGTGCAGGTGACTGACGCGGAAGATGTGTGCGGTGTGGATGTCTTCTGATGTATTGCTGAAATGGTGTAGCCGTTTCCTCCAGTCCGTAACGCGGTATTGTTGGATAATAAGGTGAAGATGCGCGAAAGGGCGGAGATATGGGAAATGGTACATGAGCATCCGGCCACTGGTCACCCATTGATGATGTAGGCGAACATAATGGTCATGAAGGTTGTGGTTGCCCCCGTTGGGGTCTTTGACGCGGTCGTTTGCGATCCAGCATAGATGCCGGTGGCCTATCGCGGAGATCCGATAAAGTGATGTGTTGCATTCCTGCCTGTGAAGCATTGCGGAATGTCTCCTTGCTGATCAGTGAGAACTCGTGTTGAGATGTGCTGGACGTTCTGCACCGGGGAAATTAGCAACATTGTCGGTGAACATGCGAGCAGTATGTCCATCATATGATGCTACTTCCACGTCGAGGGAGAGCTGACTGTCCAATGAAGGGGACTGAAACTCGGCGGTGTTGAGAATAGGCGTGGGTTCATTTCTCATTCGAGCCCCACATTGGGCGCCACTTGTAGTTCGTGGGGGTACATGCTGGTCTGCTATTAGGTGTCCACCCATCTCACTGCAAGTGCACGATGACTGGGATGGCGGGTTAGCTGCGAATCTCGGGGTTGCGGATCCCATATGCCATCTCTCCGAGAAATATAAAGACCGCCTTCTAGAGCTGGTGGAACACTGATGCTCCAGTGGGGCCGTGCGACCATTGCCACCAAGATTAAACCACACGGTGTCGTCCCAACTATTTGTGTCACTGGTATGTCTGTCCATACTAAGTTAGAGAATGGAACAATGTGTAATTAAAACAGTAGAAATATTAATATATACTATGCAAACAAGATGATCGTTTGACAGTAAATCAGCACACAATATAGAGCTAACTGGTGTTCATTCCACATGGTGTCGCCGGAGGTACCACACAGGTTCTTGAATCCGCATAGGTATCCCTGCAAGAGAAGCATCCACATCGAAGTCACTAAGTAGCTTAATATAAGATAATATACCCCTAACACACACACAAAGAAAATATTGTTGTTGCAAGAGGAAAGTGTCTGGCGTGGGCCTCCGTCACAGGAAAATGCCTTCGACGCCGAAGTGGAGGAAAAGAGATGGCAAACAGGGCCACTCTTTTGTGAGACAGAAAAATGCTAAGTGGAGATCCTAGTAGAACCATAATTAAGGTGATACATACCGGTTTACGTGAAGACGGGACGAACGATTTCCGAAGAATTCCTAAGTCACCGTCTCATGTAGTTCCAAAGATACTGTGTTGGTAGATGCACTTTATTCATGCGGGCCTTCTGCTACAGTCTAACCCACCAATTAGTTGTTAGAAACGAAAACTGGCTTTGGCTGCAAGTGGCAGGGACTCCTACCTAACTTTAGATATAATTATCCAATTGGCGCAGATGCTCAGCTTCCCGTAGGTCGCTTTGGAATAACATCTACCTCCAAGGACAACATGTTGCTGCATCCGAATTCGATGAAAACCCAGCTACCTTGCTCCGCAACCACATAAAGCATCACCTGGACAATGGCTACGTTTCACACAAGCATGTTTGATTACTAACATGCCGTTAATGTGGGGATGGAGAGGCGAATATCCATCGCGGGCGTCCTTCACGTGAGGGTGTGGCAGATTCCAAGATCTCACCCAGACACTGCAACGAGTTGGATGGAGATGCACGTCTCGTCTGTCACCGAGTCCTAAGGATCTAACAGCTAGGATTAAAGTGTCATTAGGATTAAATTCCAATATGCCCAGATATGCACTGCGAGCCGGTAAATAAACTAACTAACTCACATTTATAACTATATGTTGTCACAGTGCTTCCTTCATTGGCAGGGTTATCTAGCTAACACGTATCCAAAGATACTGGGGAGATGTATGTGAACCAGCACTTCAACCATCACCGCTTGGAAACCTCCGATAGTTTCCCAGGATCGGATCTGATCAATGTGCTAATGGGGAGTCCAGACAATTAGTAAGCCATGCTGGTGGATCGTGGAAAGAGATATAAACTTAATATATACACCTGTGCAAAAGTTAAGCACCACCCTATTTTTACGCACATGCGAGGGTATATTCATGTGCTATGAAGAAAGCAATAGCATAAACATTTATGTACCCATCCATCTCAGTGCAAGAGGTAATAATGCAACTAGCCGAATGCTGATTATGATGGTGGGGAAACACTGTATGTTTTTGTTTGAACTTGAAAACGAGGCCTGAATATGGTTACGTTGACACAACTGACAACTATTGCCCTACAGTTGACACACGTGGCTAGATTGTCATTAATGGTGTCTGAAAACGAAGTTTAACATCTGTGCACGAGTTTGAGACTGTCATTATTAATACCGGGTATATCCACCTTGTGCCTGTATGACGGCCTGGACACGACGTCTCATGCTGGTCACCAACCGACTGATACGCCATTGTGGTATTCGTTGCCATTCAAGGTGCAATGCGTCTGTTAATTCTTGTAGGTTCTGCACAGGAGGATCCCTCCTTCTCACCATGTTTCCCAGAATGTCCCAGATATGCTCAATAGGGTTCATGTCAGGGCTCCTTGCTGGCCATGGTAGGCTTTCGATGGCATTCTGGCGGAGGTATTCATGCACAGCTCTAGCACGATGTGGTCGGCCGTTGTCATCCATGAATATAGGGTGGGTTCCAGGTGCATGATTTACAAAATGAGGGACCACAACTCTATCCAGTATGGAATCTTGATATCTTTGTCCATTTAGTGTTCCAGGTACAGTCAACAGATCCAGCTTACAATCAAATGAGATGCACCCCCATATCATAACGGAACCTCCACCAAATGGAACTTCTTCCATGATGTTACGTTGATCGTACGCCGTGCGTCTGGACCTCCATACACGAGTTCGACCATCTGTGGCATGAAGCAGGAACCGACTTTCATCGGACCAGTGTACCCGTCTCCAGGATCTCATGTTCCAGTGTCTTCTTTCGTTGCACCACCTCAGACGCTCCTCTTTGTGGTGTGCAGTGAGGAGAGGACGTCGGACAGGTCTCCTAGCTTTCATGCCAGCAGCATACAGTCTCCTTTTGACGGTAGACATTGACACTCTATTGCGCGTTTCCCATTGCTGGCTGAGCACTCTGCTGTTGGTGAATGGAGATCGCCTAACAAGGCGTACTAGGGCTCGATCATCACGGGCAGTAGTCTTCTTCGGTCTTCCAGATCTAGGCCTGTCCTTCAGCTCGTTAGTTTTCCCATGTTTTGCAATCAAACGGCTGATTACAGTATGGTTAATGTTCAGCTGTCTGCCAATCTCTCTGCATTACATACCAGTGGTATGCATGCCTATGATTTGCCATTTCACACGATCACTTAACCTTCGTCTTGCCATAGCGGTTCACAATCAAGAGCTAATTCTCTCTGTACAAATAAACCACGGTCATGAACACAAAATTCCTAATCTTGTCGCCTAAATCTGTATGTAATGTTCTACACCTCAAACTGGACTTTTACATAACTGAACACGTGTGCTGTTTCCCGCCACGCACGGACATCAAGCGGCGTGAAGTCATGCATGCATGTGCATTTCGTACTTGGAATTATGTCAGCTAACGCGGGGACAAAAAGTATGGCAGCCTAGTTGTACCATCATGTTTCTACGTTCTATTGTTTTTGCTGGTGCTTAACTTTTGCACAGGTGTATATATGAGGCACTATGGATAATTGGCCAATTTTACACAACCTTGTCGGAGTGCAGGGCTGCATTACCGCAACAACTGGAAAAGAGGTGTGCACTATATGTTTCTAAGTGATGAAATTGTCCCTAACCACGTTAACCTATCCTATCGAGCTGAATAGTAAGGTTAGTCAGTAACATGCCGGGCTCGAGCAATTAGAGCATGGTCAGCGACCTCAGTGTAAAATTGATGATGGCGGGAATAAAGTGATGCGGATATAAGTGTTGCTGTTTAGTATTTCCTAGCGTAATCTACAATTAAACAAAACATATTGCCCAGGCCGAACTGATCCAATCTCACCACCTAGTATGGGCAGATAGGCCTATGTACATCCCATATATGATGGAAGCGTGAAAATGACTAAGTCTGTAAATGCGCACATTTCGCATGTGTGCTATTCTAGATAGGCTTACTATGCTACAAATTCACTGTGGAGTAAGGCATCTTTTATGTGTATAATTGCCAATATTTCCGAATCGTTAATACGGCACATATGGTGAACCCGTATCACACGTGATTAATGAAGCTATAAGGTGAAGGTCATTTGTGACATCAGAAAAACATGTGGAATCATGGCTTTTGCTCGTCTAAACTAAGATTGGCTGAAAATCTTGATGGCATTAGTCGATTGGTCAATGGATCTTATATAAGGATGCGTATCAGTGACAATTCCTCAGTCAGGGAGGGTAGCTTGTCCGATATGGTTGACATTGTAAGATGCAGCAATTGGCAATCTACACGGATGTAATCAAATAGACTGTGATCAGAGACCAACAGAGGCATACTCGCTACACGAATAGCACGGATGACATCATTGCGTTCGATGTAGGTAGGAATGCCCGGCTGGCTCCATGGGAACATTAGTGTTCCACTGATCCTAGTGATCAGACATTGTATCACCCGATCGCCCATGGTCCCCTGATAGAACTAGAAATCCTGAGGCAAGCTGACCAGCATCGTCAGGCCGACTCATACCCAGAGTACGAATCAGATCCTGAGGATCATAATGGATGGTGCGGCGACAGAGTTACAACTGGCACCCGATGTGGGGCTCAAAATGCTGAAACCTACCCCTACTATAATCCAGAGCTATTCCAGCCGCCATTTTATTTTAATCACTATACAAATACTCCCCAAGGGCAGATTGCAGATGTGAGAACGGCGCACACCATAGCCTGTCAACAGCCTAATGCTGTCCACATACCACAACAGCCTAGTACTGTACAACACGCACCAAGAATGCATGTCTACACACCAATAAGTGATGGTGCATTCATTAACACCTCACAAGCCAACACATACTTTCTAACAGTATCTGAGGTATCACATGGTCGGCGCACACCTATGCTCGACTATGACCTTCGGCACCAGAATCCTCCCATATGGAGAAATACCTCACCACTAAGACCACCACATAGCAGTAAGTCACCTATTTCTCGGTGGCTAAAGCCACGACAAGGTAATTACAATAATAGGCATGTTTGCCCACCATGCTACACCTCTTCGCCCGTACCTTGGTGCATCCCAGCGTCACCGATACCACTGGATGATCGGCGAGAGACACACACACACATCACCACCACATCCACTCCAGAGTTATGTGCCGACACACCAAGCTGTCAGCACCTATCAGCCACCATCTTCAGAGGTTCCCCAGCCATACAGAAGGTGTGTTACATAACTGGCTTGTGAGCCACTATGCCGTATGACACCTGAGCCTCAATATAAAGAGGAATACATAAATCGGCCAAACCATACACGAAGGCCAAAACCACCCACCTCGGCACCTTACTCACCCGCATGTGGTGCTACAGGCCGAACACCACCACCACAGGAACTTAGACACTACAGGTCAGGAGGCCCAATACCATCTGACCGAACACCCAACCCACCATAATACCAACCAACATTCCAACCACATCCTTCAGCGTTCACGCCAATACCCACTTCAGTATGCCCTGGCTTTGAACCCCTCGGCCCAACTCCTGGGAGCAACCGAATCATCCTCTCATCTGAATTCAGGGGGAGGGTGATTGGGAAAATTAGCGGTGCCAGTTCCAGATTATTTCTCGAACCAACTGTTGGATTTACCAACAGATGGGGGAATACTTGGCCGCCAAATTGTCAGGCAAAACACTCGTAGTATTAGCTGATCTCAGCTAAGCAACCACACCTACCTACGCAGTTCTGGAGGGCGCTCTTTCCGAGCGATTTGGTGGCACTGCACTAGGTGAATTTGTCCTTGTTTTGTGTGGTTGTTTGTAGTGGAGACAAGCTGGAAGTCGCTCTTTGGCTCGGTCCCCTGTCACTACAACAGCATTTGTAATGCGCAGTCGTGTTAAGGGTTTTGCTCTATAGTCAGACCCGAGATTAGGGCTTGCCACGACAAGAAGTTGAAATCTGTTAAACGTTAAGTAGGAATAGGATGTTTGGGGCTTCTGTGAATGGACCTAATAACTAAAGGGTATTCTAGGTCCTTGAGAATGCCTGCTCACTAACACAGAAACTACCCAAGCTACCCTGAGTTGAAGCTTCAGCCAAGCTGATTTCTGTTGAAATTTGCTTGCTGTTTCCATGTAAAACAGCACGCATACACTAAACAAAAATATATACAATTCTGTCGCACTTCGTTTACTGTTAACAAGAACAGTTAGTGTTTCTTCTTCCTCCACTATTGCGTTGTAGGAACTCATTTGACAGAGACCCGCATGAGGCATTGCCTCTCGCTAACCATTTTTCAGCCCGCTTGACGCACTTAGTTAGTCTATATTAAACTAGTGTGCATGCACGCAATCAGCCCGCGCGAGGCTTGTCTCTCGCAGGAACTTCCTATTTTCTCATATATATATAATCGGATAAGTTATTCTCTGGTTGTTGGGAGATATATAATCAGCTTAAATATAGTCTACTCACTAAAAAGCAATGTTACGTTAGCCTAAATTCGGCTACGGACCTTCACCTATATAGAGCCAGAAAACAAACTAGATGTGCCAACTCTAAATCTAATGCGGAAATAATGAGCTGTTTGATTTGGTTCAGACTGTCTGTCCTATATCTAAGCAGAGTGGGACATGAGGTAAGCATATGCATGTAGTCCTCAGGGGGCGCTCTGACAGAGTTGACAGATTGGGTCAACATTGAAGTTGCTAAATCTATGAAGAGTCATTTGGACTAAGTACGTGCCAGTTAGGAGACGAAATTTAATAAAGCATCTCTTTGCATCTTTGGAGTTGTTTAAGACTGTCTCGATTGGTATATGGACTTTGCCGATAGCCCGTCTAGCAAGATTAAATACCACATGGTACTTTTTTTGCTACACTCATCCAGCAGGCTAGCATTCCAGTAGTCATCAATCACAGATGTTACCATAGATTTCCATGCCTTCTTCCCGGGCATGTTGTCGAGAATTTGTGCTTCAGGTGGAGGGTAATATTGAGATAACAGATTGTCAGTATACCTGAACTAACTTCTGGATGCACTGGAACCTATGGCTAACTGACACAGCATGATGTCACATAGCGAAGTGTTTTGGCATCTTATAATATTGCCAAGAAATGTTAGTTGTCAGCGATGTAGCTCAGCAGTGAGAGGCCTAATCCCAGGCAGTAGGATAACTGCACATTTCACTGTTTGCGTGCGCAGCCACGCAGAGACTGAATTATGTGCGGCATCTGCAGATGAAAACCCTCTATGCATTTAAGTTGTTTTTGCTGTAGTATACATATCTCTAACCCATAGAGAAGGCGTGGTAGTACATACGAGCGTACATGTTAAATATTTTTAGGGTTACTCTTGGTGCAAGACCATTGGAGCCATGTAGTCCAGTCCCAGAGAGATTATATAATGTTCTTGTAGCCAGGGATATTCTGTTCTCAATATTGAAAGATATTTTATCTTTAGAGCTACAGATTAGGCTGATGTGGGTAGCCTGCGATGAGAGTGAAACTTCAGTGTCACCAAGATGCCAGTTTGTTGCAATATTTTGGTGAAGGCACACATAATACAGAGGTTTTCTCAGGATGTATGAGAAACCATTCCCTAACTGAGTAAGTAAATGTGCAGTTCAACATACACTGTAGTTCACTTGCTGAGTTGCTGACCAGAGTCACATCATTAGCAACGGTAGGACATCCGGTGTAGGTAGTGCCAATGACTTAGCTGATGTGTCTCTTTTCTAGCTGCACAAGTAGGTTGTTAATGCAGGGCTTATAAAGGCTAGGAGACAAGATACCACCTTGACGAACTCCATGTAAGATGGGGAATGGTGGACTCAGACAGTTTTTCAACTTGACTTTGGAAGTAAGCCCAGAGTACAGGAGATCGGCAATTTGTAGGATATAGTCAACTGAGCACCCGACCTCATTTCTGATGGTTAGTGTGAAATTTGCGTAAATTTCAAAATGGCGAATACCAATCACTTGCCATGAATAAAAGCATATAAAAATTTCACTAAATAACTTAGGTTTGATGAAAGTATCCTTTCCCATTGTATGTTAATGTTCCCAATCCCCTATTTATTCCCACTTTATGTCATAAAGAGGAAATGATAGGTGACATCCAGTATTTACCACTAGTTGGAAAGAGCCATCACAACTGTTCCAGTTACAATGTTATAATCAGATGAGTGCAAGTACGATATAGGCAACTGTAATAAGATGAGAGACGAACTTGATGCGATCGACTGGAATAGTGAGCTGGAAGGGCAGACCTGGATATTTATCAAGACGCAAATCCTAGACTTAGTAAAAGCTTGTACACCATGCAAATCAAGACGCAAATCCTAGACTTAGTAAAAGCATGTATACCATACAAAAGCATAGGCCACAGTACACTACAGAGCAAACCACGAACAGCTTCGTGGATGAACGACAGCATTAGATCAAAACTACGATTAAAACAAGAAGCCTTCCAGAAGTTCAGAGAAACACGAAATGAGACTAATTATAAAACATACGGCAAATATTGAAACCAAATAAAGTGGGAAGGAAGTCAGGAAAGCTAAGAGAGAACACAAACGTGAAGTTGCACAGAAAGCAAAGACCAATCCCAACACCTTCTATAGTTATGCCAGATCCGAACTTAAAACAGTGGCCCGTATCATAGATTTGATACAAGCTGATTGTTCAACAACACCAAGCAACACAGAGAAAGGTGAAGAGCTCAACAGCTACTTTGGCAGCATCTTCGCGAGGGAAGACACTAGTACAAACATAGCTAAATTAACCACCATTGCATCTAGTGAATCATTAGACACTCTGATGATTACTGAAGCTAGTGTACTGAAAAGACTTGAAAACATCAAAGCATCAAAGTTTCAGGGCCCAGATGAGCTCCACCCCTGTGTTCTGAAAGAAATTAGTCAGTCGATCACAAGCCCGCCTGACCACCTTGTTTAACAAATCCCTTCAGGAATGCTACACTCCACACGACTGGAAGAATGGGCAGATTACGCCAATCTCTAAGAATGGCAGTAAGGCATCAGAATCCAGCTATAGGCCCGTGAGCTTGACGTCAGTCGTGTGCAAGATCATGAAGTGGTTTGGCATGGAGGAGTTATTAAGCATATGTCCAGCTTTATATCAAGTTCCCAACATGGATTCCTGAGTGGGAGGTCATGCATCATTCAACTCCTTGAGACGTTAGATTAGTGTACTTGTGTTGTTGATAGTGGAGCATCAGCAGATGTCATATACCTTGATTTTGCGAAAGCATTCGACCAGTCCCTCATCAAAGACTGATCAACACATTAAATAGCTATTGGGTTGGATTCCTAGGATTGATAGATACATTCCTGAGTGACAAGTGCAAGGCAGCGTACACGGAGAACGTCTTTATCGGGACTGGATTACACCACAACAAAGCGAACACCCCGAGGGCTAATTGATTGATACTGTAGCTTGGTCGCCGCACCATCTATTATGATCCGCAGGATCTGAGCCGTACTCTGGGTACTAGTCGGCCCGACGATGCTGATCAGCTTGCATCAGGGTTCATTAATCGCTTGTTTTATTGGCTGGATGAAGCCTACAGTTCAATCTGATTGTGTGGTTAGCGTCCGTCATTAATTTCCCACCAAATATTGTTTGTACTGAGTTCCAATTTTGTGTTCTATGTCTTGGTGCTGCTGACTTTAAAGTATTATGCCTGTTCAGATGCTAATGGTTCAAATGCTAATCGTCCAGGTGAGTGTTAAGGCCCTTGGGCCTCTTTGTTAATCATATAAATTCACGATTTAAAAAATAATCGTGATTTTCGATTTAATCATGCAAGTCTATGCTGAAATGATATTTTACCTA
Organism: Chaetoderma sp. LZ-2023a; assembly: GCA_034401795.1. Classification (NCBI taxonomy): domain Eukaryota; kingdom Metazoa; phylum Mollusca; class Caudofoveata; order Chaetodermatida; family Chaetodermatidae; genus Chaetoderma; species Chaetoderma sp. LZ-2023a. The sequence goes on along the minus strand of JAVVLW010003512.1, from coordinate 3,092 downwards.
CCGATATGTGTTTAGTGACCACACTCAACGTTTCTTATTCATCCGGACTGGTTAAATTGTTGTTGGAAGGTCAGAAAAATTGATAAATTAATTATTACTAGTACGAAGATTGACACACCAGCATAGAAAGCCTTGGAATTCACCCTGCTGGGAACCAGCTAGGAGAGGACGTCACTACATAAATATGTAAACTGGTCAAATTTGGTCAAGAAAATCAGAATATTTCCTTATTGAATGTCCATTTGCAGGCAAAAGGAAAGTATTTTTGAAAATTTACCCCTGCAATGACTGGCTCATTCATCGAGCCAGTCATTCCAGCGGTCAATTTTCAAAAATGCTCTTCTCTTTACCTGCAGACTGACATTCCTTAAAACTACTATTGATGCCGGTTTTGGCCGACTTGACTATTAAAGGGTTAAGCTTGCTGTGAGGTGACCTCAAGAAAGCAAGTCTCGGTACACTCATATCAAGAATGGACCCAACGAGGATAAATACATTTATTAGCCCTCAGTAATGTCACATGATCATATGCAGTTATTTGATTGGTTAAGATCAATGATGTATGATCTGGTATTTCCCTCATGCAGGGGCAATTTTACACGGTACGTGTATGCCCCGCGCGAATGTGGTGTTTTCATCTTAATGCGCAGAATAATTATGACTCAACAATAGCCAATGACGAAGGGCATGATGTCATAAGTGTTGATGCATTCTGAAAATGAAGTCAAAATTGGCAATATTTAAAATAAGATAAAATTCTCTCTCTCGCTCTCTCTCCCTTCTCTCTTTCTTAATCTGTCGCTGATGTCGGAGGGGTAATCCATTCGTTACACCAGTGTTTTGGCGGGAGTGCAGGCTGTTACCACACATGCAAACAAATATATTTCCCTCGCTATGCTCGGGAAATATAAAATGCCTGTAACCCCGCCAACACACTGGTGTAACTAATAGTACATGTATTTTAGCTGGGGATAAGATACAGTGGTCAAAAGCGAAGAAGGACTGATTGCAGCTGTAAGATGTTTCTACTACTACAGCTGTAGAATACAGGAATCATCTACATGTACATACTATGAGAATTGGCTAAATTGGCCATGCTTGCCACTGCCAGTTCACACAGTTTCAAATAGGCGTGTCTCTTTGGGACAAGATGATCACTTCAGCCTTAGGTTCGGTGGTTTAGTAATGATGACATCAGAATGGTATATCTACAGACTGATCAAATTTATTTTATATTGATTTTATTCATAAATACAAATTACATGTATACAACCATGACAATTGATGATATTGTTGATATTTGGAAAGGACGATGATGATAACGATAATACCGCAGTATTCTTGATATAATCTGGAAATCGGGCAACTTTTATTTCTGACCTGAAGTACTGTAATATTGTGATATTGTGTTTCAGAGTTTTAGGTGCTCTGCTCAGCGCACATCTGCTCATCACTGAACCATCAAAGCCATTTGGTGATATTCGCCCAGCAGACTATGATGGACAGCTATTGAGTATAGCTCATGATCTTGCGTCTCGCTTATTGCCAGCTTTTGAACATACATCAACAGGAATTCCATATCCCAGGGTATGTACATGAATGTAAACTTGCGCGATTGGCTGATTAAATCGACAATCGTGATTAATTTTTAAATCATGAATTTATATGATTGACAATTAAATAAGCGAATAATCATGAATAATTTCTAGTGCGTAAATATTTGAAAAATCTACCTTTTAATTACTCTTTAATGCGGTAGATCAAGAAAATTAACATTTTTCTCAGCGAATCTATATCCATTGTCGGGCTAAGAGAAGACTATTTTTGAAAATGTATCATTAGAATTCTTGGCTCGAGAATCGAGCCAGGCATTCTAGTGTTACATTTTCAAAAATACTTTTCCTTTGACCTGCAAATAGACATTTCCAATCAGCATTGCACCATTCATCATTGATATTGTTATATCTGAATAACGTTATTGATTATGACATCATCCTACACGTCACGTAGTTGATTATTATGTCATATGATTGATGGATACTCTTGAGTCCTCCATTCGCAAACTGACGTAATTACCGGAACAAGAATGACCAGGTTAGGTAAACAGGCCTGATTAGCAGTAAAGGCATAAGCTACATGTACACATGTACGTCGGTGTGGGGCGTGGGATTGGTCAAATTATGACATTTTAAAACCCTTTCACCGCTGAAAATTGTTACACATATTTCATTTTCAAGGTAACTACTGCATACAGTAAAAACTGTTGAATATTTTGAAATTAATCTGACTGGGAGCTGTCGCTATATAGAAGCCGGAGGAAAAATGTGTGATATGGCTTTATGTTTGGATGATTCAATATTAAGGGACGAGATAACTATTGATGGTTAATTGACCAACAAGAATAATCTCCCTTATGATTGAATCGTCCAAGCAGAGACATAGCAAACGTTGAGATTTAAGTTTTTCTATGGTTTCTATAGCAATGGCGCATAGAGCGAACTGTGTCTTTTTGAATCGAATTTATTTTTGCAAACGTGCCTAACTTAATTTTTTCATATCTAGAAAAAATAAAATAATATAATATTATATCATTGTTATTTCCAGCATTCTTTCCATGTTATCATTTTGCACCCCCCCCCCCCCCCCCAACCCAAATCCTTGTTCACTCATAGTTCCTCAGAGTTTTCCATAGCTCTGTTCTCTGTAGCTTTGTTAACCCTTTAATGGCCAAGTCAGCAAAAAAAGGCTTCTGCAATTGTCATGAAAAAGTCTGTTGCAGGCCAAGAGAAGACTATTTTGAACATTTCTCACTTGAATGGCTGACTCGATTAACAGAGGCGGCTGTTCCAGTGGTAAACTTTCAAAAAAACAATGTAGTCTCTTGTTCTGCAATTAAGTACAAATTTCCATTTTCTTAAGACATACTGAAATACTACCTGAGCTTGAAATTGTGCATTATTTTAATTTTTTTGTTTTTGGTGAGAATTGTTGTTAAGCAAAAAGAGTAAATTGTTCTGGCCTTAATTTTGGTACATGTAGGGCAGACGATTGCTGTGGTGTTAGTGTGGACCACTGCTAATCAGCCGGGCGAG
>JAVVLW010003511.1:0-25000 GCA_034401795.1 Chaetoderma sp. LZ-2023a | reverse complement strand
AGCCTGCAGTGCCGGTCATTCCACTGATAAATTTTCAAAAATAGTCTTCTCTTGTGCTACAAAGATGAATATGAAGAAAATGAACATTTTCTTGAAGAAATTCGAGGGTTAAAAGGGTTAAGAAAATCACTAGCGCCCATGTAATGACGTAACACGAGGTGGTCGCTTAGGGCAGGACTGAATTATATAGTAAAACATGGTTATAATGTATCACTGCTCTGTAGCCAAAAGGATATATTTATATTTGTAGTAAACGAACATCTATGATTATGCGACTACGCTTGTAATGTTGCTCTTAATTGCCAAATCTTTATGCGTCGGTAAACAACAATAGCCGGTGAGCGGGTGCATGCTTTCTTATCGATTTTTTTTAAACTCGCGGCGAGGACATTGTAATATCCCGTGCTTAGAACGAGATGGGTGGTACATTCTTATAGTATTCTTTATCACGTGACATGTTTGTATCTCGATTAAAGATTGATCTTGGTGCTTTAACATTCTTTCATCTTCTTCTTCTTCTTTTCGATCGCTGGTATCACACTTGGAGTGCCATTCTCAAGATGAAATCTGTGCTTTTCTGCAGTTCTTCCACAGGCCCATAAAGCTTTTCAAGAAAAGAGGTTGACAAAGGCCAGATCTCTTCTCTCAGCAGCTGATACGTACTGCAACATTGAAGTATGTGCTCTGTGGTCTGTTCTGCTTCTCCACAAGGACAAGCGGGCGATGTCGTAAGGTGGAACCGCCTGTACATGTGTTGGTTTAGTCTGTTATGTCCAGTTCTGAGACGAAAAATGGTCACTTGCTCTGGCTTCGAGAGATGATGGTAGGCATCTTCTGATTGAGGTGTTCTATAGAGTGACTTGATGATAGTCTTCATCTCTGTATGCGTAACCATGTTTTCTGTCTGATTCCCTTCTGCACCCACTTTTGCCATCTTGTCTGCTTCCTCATTTCCTTGGACTCCACAGTGTGAGGGGATCCACTGCAATGCTATCCGAAAGCATTTGATGGTTTGTAGTGCTTCTTCAAGTTGTGGCAGCTTACCTTTGGTGATAGCCTCAAGGACGGAGCGGGCATCAGATAAAAAGACAATCTGTGCAATAGGGTCTGCTGTTCTGCTGATGGTATTACCTGCATGGACCAGTGCTTCGACTTCAGCTCTGTAGTTTGTGCAGTGTTTGCCTGTCGGTATTGCAGCTGACTCATGTTGTCCGTTTAGATACTGTATGTGCAGTCTGGCACCTCCCCTCCTAATTGCATCTTTGGCTGATCCATCTGTGTAGATTCTTATCCAGGTCTCCCGAGGGTACATTTCTTCCAGCATGGCTAGGCTCAGGGCCTTCTTGCTCACATCACTGTGTTCATCTTTGGTTGTGGGATGAGGTACTGTGGTGCGAATAGCTATGCTATCTAGTTTGTTTTCCCAGGGTGGAGGATCAAGGGTGTGGTTTGGTTCTTCTATTTGTGCTGGCAACATTTCTTCGTGTTTCCTTTGAAGTGCTTTTGTCTCTTTCACAAAACTTGATCTTTTAAGTCGTCCTGATGACAGCTGCGCTTGCCTGATCTTCATCGGGTGGTTGTTGAACGATTTGAACTTTGCAGCTTGGATCAGTGCTTTGCATTTCCTTCCTTTACTAAGTGGGGGGATGCCTGCTGTCTGCTCCATCTTTTCTATTGGTGTTGATCTCATTCCACCAGTGATTATGCGCAGTGCCTGGTTTTGTACTCTGTCGAGGTTCTGTTGATGAGATTTAGCTGCTGTCATCCATGAGCTCGATCCATACTCAAGGTGTGGTCGTACGACACCTAGGCAGATGGTCTTGAGGATCCTTTCATTGGCACCCCATTTTGTTCCTGCCAGCTTCCTCATGATGTTTAGCTTTCTTCTGGCCTTTGCCTCTGCGTTCTGGATGTGCTCCTTCCATGTTAATCTTCTGTCATAGGTGACTCCCAGATATGTCTGCTGGTCCTCGTACTCGAGTGGAGTCCCGCCCAGTGTCAGATTGCCAACCTTGGTTTTGGTTGACAGTGAGAATAGCATGGCTGATGATTTTTCTTTGTTGATGGTAATACACCAGCGATTGGCCCAAGCTGTAATTCTGTCCAAGGCGAGCTGCATTCTGTACGTGGCAGTCGTTGTGTACTCCTCGGTGCACCAGAGTACGAGGTCATCTGCATAGCTGGCTGCTTGGATCCCATTGGGCAGCTCTGCTACAATTTCATTAATGAAGAGTATGAACAGAGTTGGTGATAATACTCCGCCTTGTGGTACCCCTTGTCTCAGCAATACATTCTGTCCAGATTGTCCATCCACCAGCACCCTAGCTCTGCGATTGTGTAGGTATGACTTGGTCCATCGGAACATGTTGCCACCGATGCTTGTGCGCCGGAGCTTCACGAGGCCATCCTTCCACACCGTGTCAAATGCCTTCTGCAGATCAATAAAGGCAGCTAGCATCACCTTCTTGGCTTGAAAAGTGTCCTCTATGACCTGTGCAAGATGTGTTGTTTGATCTTCTGTGCTCCTGTATCTTCTGAAGCCCGCCTGCTCTGAAACTATAGTGTTCTCCGACTCCAGGTACCACTGCAACCGCTGGTTGATGATGCGCTCCATAGTCTTGCATATGCAGCTTGTAAGACTGATAGGATGGTAGCTCAGCACTTTCGTCTTGTTCTTCCCTTTTTTCAGAATAGGAGTCATTCTGGCTTCCTTCCAGCACTGAGGAACCTCTCCATTGGTCCAACTGAGATTAAAGATATCTAGCAACTTGCAGAGAGATGCATTACCAAGGTGTTGGATCATTTCATTCGAAATGCCATCTGGCCTGGGAGAGTTCTTCTTCTTCAATTGGCGGATAGACTTCTTCAGTTCTGCTGAACTAATGTCAACTTTTATTGCATCGTGAGTGTTGGTGTCTGTTCTTTCCTTTTGCTCTTTTCAACCTCTTTTTGACGCATTCGTGGTATAGAAATGTTGCTTTCTTTTGCATATCCCTTCGCAAAGGCATCTGCGGCCATCTTTCCTGACAGTGTTTGTCCATCTTCTTCAAGAGTAATCTTCTCTCCCCCGACACCCTCATCATTCAGTGCTTTACTCAGTCTCCATAGCTTTGTTGTGTCTCTCTCTAAATTAAACCCTGCCGTCTTTTCTCTCCAGCTTCTTCTTTTGGCCTCCAGCTTGGTCTTTAGATACCTGGCTTTAGTTTGTTGTAGTGTGAAGTGGTTTTCATGACAGGGGTTACCCTCTGCATCTTCTCTGGCCTTGTCTAGTTTATCAAGTGCTGCCTGCAGTTCTGTTGTCCAGGAGGGGCGGTAGTTTTTCCTGAACCCTCGAGGATCGCTTCGTTGGCAGCCTTGAGGATACTTGAATTAAATTCCCTGACCGCATTGTTGATGTTTCTCCCTTCTACTGCTATATTTTGGGTAAGCTCATTTGAACGAATGCCGAACAGACTCCAATTTGCCTTTTTTTAGTTCCACCTTGGATGTTGAGGTGAACTTGTTGAAATACTTCCAGAAAGAGAGAGGAGGACTGGGCGGTGGTCGCTTCCTCCTAACTGCGATCCGACCACTCTACTGAGGTTTTTGTGAATGTCTTCTGTACAAAATGCCAAGTCCGGCGTTGTTGTCGAGTGCCACTGGCGTGAGTAGAAGGTAGGCTGATCTGTGGGATCGTTGACAAGTAAAAGGTGCTTTTCATCTTGCCATGCTTCAATGTCTTCTCCTCGTTTATCAAGTGTTCTGTATCCCCAGCTCTGTGACTGGCTATTAAAGTCTCCCACAATGAGGGAGTGGCAGTCCGGGACCTGGATTGTGTCAAGTGAGAGATTCTTGTCATTAGGGCAGTAATAATTGACAATGTCAATCACAGAGTTGCTGGTTGTTACCTTGATCTTGATATATTCTGCCTCTTCCATAAAGGTTTTGATCTGGCTGGCGTTCACGCTGTTTCGGACCAAGGTGATCACCCCGCCTTTCTTTCTTCCTCTTCGATCACACCGGAAAATCTGGTAACCTCTGATCTTAAATGGTTTTCCTTCTTGCAGGTGTGTCTCTTGGATGCAGCAGATATCAATGTTGTTTTCGTACAGGAACTGTTCGAGCTCTGATTTCTTGTTGGTAACCCCTTCTGCGTTCCAGTGCATGATGTTGATACATTCTTTCATTATTCCTTAACACGTGCCGTGTTTGTAACTCGATTTAGGACCGATTCCACGGATATTGCGACAGTAATGGTTAAATCATATGCAACAAATAATCTTTTTATCATACGTAAGCTCGAAATACAATTCTATAAACACATGGTGCACTCAGAGACATAATGACTACATTTTTAATCATCATGCTACCACTAAATATACAACGACTGACATTATTGCAAATGAAATATTAGGTATTTAAAAACAATTTGCGCTTAATGACGGTTAAGCCAACAGGCAAAACGGTTTCAAAATATTCAACAAAATAGTTTACTAATAAATTAACGTAAGCGACGAAACAGTCAAATTATTTTCAAAATATACATCAATATCGAGCATTGGCGTAATTCCCCACCCCTCCTCAACATCATACTCCCCCCTCCTCCTCCTCCTCCTCCTCCTCCTCCTATGACCTCCCTTATCAGACCACCTCTTAAACTCTATTTTTTTTACATTATCATACATACTCTCTTATTATTTTTACCTTACCACACTACCGCGATAGATAACCACGGAGTGGGGGGGGGGCCGCGCACCGCTATATTAAAACGTAAAATACACAACTTTTAAGGGTTAACATTTTCATAATACAGCAACTACAATATTCATTCAGATGATTCCACAGAGTTCTAGAATCTAGCAAGTGTGTGCGGCTGGTCGCCATTGTTCTAAAAAATCTCAAACGTGTACCGCTGTTCGTCATTGTTCTTTACCCATGCTTGGAGGCTGTTCGCCATTGTTCTACCTCTGGGGGTATGTTCGCCATTGTTCTACCTCTGGGGGGCTGTTCGCCATTGTTCTTTGCCCATGCTGCGAGGCTGTTCGCCATTGTTCTACCTCTGGGGGGCTGTTCACCATTGTTCTACCTCTGGGGGGCTGTTCGCCATTGTTCTACCTCTGGGGGGCTGTTCGCCATTGTTCTTTACCCATGCTGGGAGGCTGTCCGTCATTGTTCTTTACCCATGCTGGGAGGCTGTTCGCCATTGTTCTCGAAGACCACCTGCGGTGAAGAACAATAGCGAACAGCCCCAACGAGGCTAGAACAATAGCGAACAGCACCCCCCCCCCCAGAGGAAAAGAACAATAGCGAATAGCCTCCCAGAGGAAAAGAACTATAGCGAATAGCCCCACACTTTACTACTGATGTCTTCTCTATGGATATTTCCAGTTTTAGCTATGCCCCGCCCATCTCTGTCTAAGCTCCACCTACACCCTGACAGGGAACACCCTGACTATCAATTTCCAGAAAACTATGCAGCAAAGCTATTGAATATTTTGAAACTAATTCGACTGGGTGCTGTTGCTGCCTATAGTTTCAAAACAGTCAACAGCGTGTTTATTAAATAGCAATGCCATTCAATTCGTACAACGTGTCAGACTATTAAGCGTTAATGACTGACTGTGTCGAATCATTCATGACGTCATGATTACGACATCAGCCTACGCATCGCTTAGTTGCTGATGACGTTATGTGACGGATGGGCAAACTGGAAATGTGAGTTTACATTCGATAACCATTTAATGCATGCTACAGATTCGTCAGCAAGTATTATTAATCAAGTGTGTGCGCATTCAGAATGGAGTCCAAATGTTCAGCCAGACATTTTGGTGCCTTTCACTAATTTGCATTATTATTATTATTATTATTATTAATCTGCGATGCAATCGCAGATTGTTATTTTTACTCAGGATCTTTCTTATTATACTTATTATTAATCTGCGATGCAATCGCAGATTGTTATTTTTACTCAGGATCTTTCTTATTATACTTATTATTATTATTAATCTGCGATGCAATCGCAGATTGTTATTTTTACTCAAGATCTTTCTTATTATACTTATTATTATTATTATTAATCTGCGATGCAATCGCAGATTGTTATTTTTACTCAGGATCTTTCTTATTATACTTATTATTATTATTATTAATCTGCGATGCAATCGCAGATTGTTATTTTTACTCAGGATCTTTCTTATTATACTTATTATTATTAATCTGCGATGCAATCGCAGATTGTTATTTTTACTCAGGATCTTTCTTATTATAGTTATTATTATTACTATTATTATTATTATTATTATTAATCTGCGATGCAATCGCAGATTGTTATTTTTACTCAGGATCTTTCTTCTTAATCTGCGATGCAATCGCAGATTGTTATTTTTACTCAGGATCTTTCTTATTATATTTATTATTATTATTATTATTAATCTGCGATGCAATCGCAGATTGTTATTTTTACTCAGGATCTTTCTTATTATACTTATTATTATTATTAATCTGCGATATATCGCAGATTATTATAATTACTCAGGATCTTTCTTATTAATCTGCGATATATCGCAGGTTATTATAATTACTCAGGATCTTTCTTATTATTATTATTATTATTATTATTATTCCTATTTTTATTATTCTTCTCCCAAAAGTTTGGGATGTATCTCCTCCTACAGTTTTGATCCGATCGACTCCAAATTTGGGCAACACCCATAGTGGAATCAATGGCGTGTGTTTTTATTTTGGATCCAGCCAATAGTTTTCGAGCTACCCACCCTTAAGTGGGCAAAAAAACTCCTAATGGAAATGTATGGGGATTTTCAAAATTGATCTTTGAAGTGGTACTACAGCCAGAGTTTTGAATGGATCACTACCATATTTGCTGAGGATGTTACCACTGGGCATTTGTTTTTGAAAAATTTGGTGAACTTCCATGGCTCATATTACCTTGATTTGGTCTCGAATTTCAGTCGGAATCAATCAAGGTTTTCGATAAAATTAGCTTTTGGCTGCCACATATCGCCATAGTAAACCTATGGGAGCAATATTGGAACAGTGTTATCTCCTATAGTTTTCTTCAGATTCTCTTCAAACCTGGCCAGATTCTAGAGCCTTGAGAGATCTAAATAATTTCTGATGAAAATTTAAATATCTGTCTTGGGGTCAAGGAATGCTTCAGATGGAAAACATCAGATTTGAACTGTGACGTATGTGTGAGATAGTGTGAGTTGGATTATTTAGAGTGAAAAGCCGAAACAGCAATAATCCGTACTTTCCGACTTAATTAGCAATTAATTAAATAAAATTAATTGCAACGAGGTCAGAAATACAGACCCTTTAAGCCGATGCGGCACTGCCCATGATGATTAATATTAAGCCGAAACGGCGATTAATCACACAGGTATTAAGGCTCTGGTGTGTACACTGGGTGTATGGTTTGTGCACAGAAATGGCAATGATCAGTATTTAGCCGGGCCTTCAAGTTAATCTTAAGCCGAGATGGCAATTAACTCCATAAAGGTCGGTAATACATTCACTTTGAGCCGAATCCACTGAAATGGTTGAAATAGTGTGGTTAATTTTAAGCCGAAACGGCAATTAAATCACATAACTGTGCCTTGATTATGACGTGAATATGCGTGCGTGTAGTGTAAAGTACACGCGTGTCACAGTTGACCATCACCTCGTTGTGTTCCATACAAAAGATGTCTGGGTTGCTGATGCTATGCGGAATTGCTAGATGATGGTTAGATCCCCGATCCGGGAAATGATGATCAACAAAGTAAACTAACGGGTGCACTCCGTAGACGAGGTCAGCACAGAAATTGAAATCATCGCGTTGCCAGGGCGTTAAAAAAATAAGCAAGCAAACAATCTTTATTGACAGATCCAACATGTGGAATATACAGACAATATTCAACATTCTGTTGAATATGTTGATACTAATTTGACTGGGCATTGTACGAATTGTATGGCCTTACTATTTAATTAACATTTTGTTGAAAATTTGAAACTATTTTCCTGGGCATTGTATGTTGTTTTTACCATTATCAATTGTGTCCTATAAAAGCTTCACAGGCGTCATAGTCAAAATGTTTAGTGAATGACGTCTCTAGCTCCATCGTGACTATTGAATAGTCCATGAAGTGTACACATTTTATGTCTTTACTTTTTAATCAACATTCTGTTGAATATTTTGAAATTAATTTGTCCAGGCACTTTATCCGGCCACTGTTATGACCATAGGCAGCAAAAGCACCCAGTCAAATTAGTTTCAGGATAGTCAACACGTTACCTGTATAGTTATCTTGAAATTGGGATTCTGGGAAGTTGTGAATCAAAGTATATGAATTGATTCCAACACGCCGAAAGAACGGACAGAGCTTAGCTAGAAATGGACCCTACCTTTGAAATTGTCACAAACAAATTTGATCATTAAATGGCCAATAGCACTTAGTAATGTGTGCTCCACCCATTTATAATAAGTGACCACATATCTTAGCAAGAGCATTCAGATAGTTATCTTTGCCCTGCCAGACGCATGTAGACCCAATCACAATGGACTGATTCTCTTAGAGAAAGAAGGTTTAAGTTATCCAATCTGTTACGCAAGTGCTGACGTCATAATCAATTATGTCACAGTCAAAATCTGTAATGAATGATGTAGCTATGGCTATCAGGAACGTTGAAAAGTCTGTAAGCTGTGCGAATTGTATGTCTTTACTATTTAATAAACACTATGTTGAATATTTAGAAACTAGTTTAACTGTGCTGCTGCTATAAGCACCGACAGCATCTAGTCAAATTAGTTTTAAACTATTCAACAGCTCACTTCTATAGTTACCTTGGAAATGGGATTCTGGGAAGTCACGGTTGAAAGTATGTAAATCACAATGACGACAGCTATGAATTTATGCCTATCATCATCTCTTATTGTATTTTAACCACCTCATGGCATAGCTGGTCAAACCGGCCCCTACAGTGATCTTGAGCAATGTCAAATTGCATGCCATGAGGGGCCTGATAATGTACCACTGGAATGACTCTTGAGACGGTCATTCCAGATTCCAGTGGCAAATCCACAAAAACAGTCTTCTCTTGGTCTGCTAATGGACAGTCAATATCTAAATATTTTAACATTCGTCACCAAATTTAGCAATAAAGGTTTAATATAGTATGACGACAATACCAGGTACTGTGTCTGTTTCATTTCCCTTATGTATTATAGCATAAAACACTGGGCTGAACATTTGAGATAGTGTATACATTTTCATTCTTATGTCTCGTAGGGCGTAGGGGCAAAGATTTTAATGTCGTGGACGCATTTTACTAGTCACTATATGTGTGGTAAATTTTAACAGTAAAACATGTATAATACTATTGTAGAGTGTGAAAAATTAGACAAAATTTGCCAAAAATATTGTACGTGTGATTTTCATTAGTAATTTATTGTCCCTAATCCTTCACTGGGAAAAAATCAATACATGCACTTATTTAGCACTATCTACAGACAACTGATGTTCTGAATTTCCAGTCAAAACGGCTGTCAATAACATTGTAGCGGGTGGTTTAGATACATAAATCAACAGAAAGGGTATGTGTGTGCTAAGTTAGTAATGCCTGCAATGTGTTCGGCCCAGAAAATCCACCCATATGGTTAGATAGGTATCTGAATATGCTAATGAAGTATTGAGTTTAAAAAATGTTTACCATGAAGTAATTTAATTCGTACATGATTTCATACCAACAATTGGCTGAAATTTTAGCCAATTCACAGTCTTCACTGCCCTATTGTCTATAGGTTATGATCGGCCCCAGATTTTCACCCACACAAACGTGAGTTTAAAAAGTATAATTTAGCCTAAATTACCTTCAGATGTTAACAATATGATATCATATCATTGCTAGGTATAGTCATAATTAAAACTAATACTACAATGAAATAATTCCATAGTCTGCAATTCCATACCGGAAATTGGCTTAAATCTTGGCAGATCAGTGATTTTGAGTACTATACTGTCTGCAATAAGTGTGGCCCCTATTCGGTTAGAAATTCATACATATGGTCAGATCGGTATATGAATACGCTAATAAAGTATCAAGCTTAAAAATGTCTACCATGAAGTAATTGCGTAGCACACAATTCCATGGAAAAAATTTGCACATGAGTTGGCAGATCCATGGTTTTCGGTGGCCTACTGTATGTAATAAGTTTGGCCCTAAAATGTCAGGTAGATATATAATACGCAAATGTAATATCGATTTAAAAAAATTCCACCGTAAAGTAATTTTATAATATGCAACTTAGTAGCGACCACAAGATGTCAGATGCCAATAATTTACGTACCAATATCTATGTACTCTGTTTGTAACCAGGTGTCGAACATCTACCTATGCAGAACTCAATATGCATTATTATGTACTAGTGCTGTACGAAATAGTGCACGATTCTACCATCAAATAATATCATAATTACCAAGTATATCCATGTAGTTACTTAATCGCAATATGCCCCCATTCAAAGATAGTTGGTTCACATTAGCCACAATCAGATAGATGTTGATAGGTCCTGGCATATTGCTTGTAATAGGTTTGGCTCCAGAATTTCACTGATATGTTTACAGATATATATGAATGTGCTAATAAAGTATAGAATTAAAAAAAGTCTACTATGAAGTAATTTCGAAATGCACAATTTAGTCGCAACTTGCAGTTTTCAAATACTAATAATTTACTATATATTCAGTATCAGAATCTCTGTACTTGGTTTGTAACCAGACTTTCGAACATACTACCATCTAGAACTCACTTGATATTGCACGATTCTATCATCAATTATGTCATGCATTAATGTGAAAATCTTTCTATATATCCTATAATTTAACTCCAGATGGAATCTGAATTATCAAACAAAAAACCCCAAAATTTACGCAAATGGTCAACACGATGGATGGAAAGATGGACAGACTGCCCCAAAATATAATCTGCTTCTTCCTATAGCCCATAGCTAATCCTATCCAAGGCCGATGCGACCATCTTAAAGATATGACACTACCAAGAAACTATCATTATTACAATCGCAACCACCATCAACACTACATGGGAAAAGTAAGAAACTGTAAATGATAGTCAGAACCTATGTAATATTGAATGTTAATATAACCAGATAAACACATTTCCCTCTGTCCTGCAAATATAGTGTCAATTTATCACATGTCTAATGGCTATATCTTTATAGTACATTGAACTTAACTTGAAGCTCACGTCTTCCTGTATTATATAGTGCTGGTGTCATTTTTACATGTATAATTTACTTTTTGTTCTATGTAGGGGTCCAAGGTCTAGATATAGTCACTGTTTTTGGTGGACAACCTGTTGTGCTACTGCAAATTGTATATTGTATATAAAAATGAATTTGAAACTCAACTTGAATTATAATAATCTCCGGCCACGCTATTTGCCATTGATGCCTTGCATCAATATGTGTACTTGTTATTTTTATTATTCCGTGCTTTTGTTTGTTCGCGAATAGTGTGAAGACAAAAATGCTGATGAAATTCCCAGAAAATTGTCGGCATTTAAAAAAATCTTCTCCAGAACCACTGAACAGAATGAGCTGAAATTTGGTCAGAAGCAGTGGAGAGTGGCTCGCTATAAAGTTTGTGCAAGAGAAGTTAAGAGCTTGAAAAACATGGATTTCCGTATGGACTAATCAGCATCAAGCTTTCTGGCGGCCATGTTGAATTTTTTATTTAATGGATTTTGATGCCCAAATTGGGCCTATATATGTTTGTCGGGTCGAGAAATCGAAATCTGGCATTTTCGAATTTGTTCGATCGACGGTTTGGCTGCCATCTTGGATTCGTTTCCCGCCGAAATCCTCATGGCAAAGCAATTGGAAATTTAAAATGCCTTCTCCTAGGAAACCACTGGGAGGATTTCAATTATATTTTGCACGAAGTATCGTAGGGTAATAGAGATCTGATTTTGTTCAAACAACGCTGGTCGGCCTATTAGGCCAGCGGCCATTTTGAATTTTGTAGTATTTCGGGAAACGTTTTTAAAAATCTTCTCCTCTGAAACCACTTGGCAGATTCATTCAAAACTCATGAAATATCATCTAGGGCATGGCTGAACTAAGTTTGTTCAAGAGAATTTGATTGGCCGAGAACTTGGGTGGTCATCTTGAATGACCTAGTTTTCGTGAAAACGACTTCCTCTCCAGAATCGCTAAACGGATCGGGCCGAAATTTGGCTGATATGATTAGCGACTGAGCGGCATTAGAGTTTGCTCAAGAGAAATTGATATGTCCAAACACCTGGCCGCCATCAGCCAATCAAAATTCAGCATGATTGGCGGCCATTTTGAATTTTCTATTTGTTGAAATTTTAAGCCGAAATTGGTTTTCCATAGGCTTTTGGATCTTCTGATTCCAAATTTACCAGTTTCAATACTGTCGGACGAACGGTTTGGCGGCCATCTTGGATCGTTTTCCCACTACAATTGCCAATACTAAAGCAATTGGAGAATTGAATTGTCTTCTTCTCAAGAAGAACTGGGCCGATTTCAGTTATATTATTTTTACTGCCATTGTTGACACACGATTCTTTGTTTTTCAAAACCACATTCAATGATGGGTAGACTGGGCGGATAAAGATGATTCCTACTGTAACCTTCTCACAGAATTCCATAAAACTGACAGCATTAATCCAGCTTGATCAAATCTAAGAGGCTATTTAGGCTCTAAGCCACCTATAAGAGCTGGCTCAGATAAGGTTCTCGTTTTAGTGACCGGGATGCTAGCCGCTTGCCCCCCCCCCACCCTGGTGCACCGCCGCTTGAGGCTATATTTATTATTATTATTATTATTATTATTATTATTATTATTATTATTATTATTATTTAAATCACCAACAGTACTAAATTTAAATATTAGCCATACCTGATATTAATATTGTGGGAATTGCAAAAATCGCGCAGAAGTAGATTCCACCCATTGCTCTTGCATATGCATCAACTGCACTTTTCTTATTGCTGTGGGTAAGTTTATATTTGTATGTCTAAATTACTATCGTTAACATTTGACTAAATGCCACATATATCATCTAAATGTGTTCCTAAATTACACCCACTTATGCATGTTTCGTGAATATGAACAACGTTTATAATAGCTAGATATATTGATTTATGTCCACAGTATGCACTTCATAAATCCATTTCCTCAATCACTCATCTGGCGTCATAATAAACTAAGTGACCTCTAGGATGACGTCATAATCATTACGCCATGAATGACTCTATGTAGTCAGTCTTAAACGCTGAATAGTCCGTCAGCTTATATTAATTGTATGTCTTTACTATTTAATAAGCATGCTTTTGAATATTTTGAAACTAATTTGTCTGGACGTTGTTGCTGCCATTGGCCATAGGCCATAGGCAGTAGCAGCAACCAGTCAAATCAGTTTCAAAATATTCAACAACCTACCTGTATAGTTTTCTGGAAATTTATAGTCAGGGAATTCAATGATCGAGCGAACCCAACACGGGCGAAGCGTGGGTGGAGCTTAGCTAGAGATGGACGGGGCATACTAAAACTGGAAAGGTCCATTGACTTTTAAATATATACGATGGTGGGATCCGATCTGTCACTCAGTACCTGACGAATCAATAAAGGAATCAAATCTGTCAGTTCAGTATCTGACGCCATAATCAATAGAGAAATCAAATCTCTCTGTCAAATAAATGATGTCATAATCAAATACGTCAGGCACTCGTAATAGTCCAGCACGTGTATCAACTGTATGTCTTTACTGCTTAATAACCATTCTGTTGAATACTTTGAAACTAATCTGACATGCTTGTCCAACATAACCAGCAAGGGCTGGGCTAAAATTGGATTCCTCACAGATTAGCCGACGTCACAATCATAACAACGTAGACTCTGTCACGAAAATTGAAAATTAGAATTATATGTCTTCGATGAATTTATAATTTAATAAACATTCTGTCAAATATTTCGAAACTAATTTTATTGGAAGCTCCTGCAGCCGTCGGCAGTAACAGCCCACACAGTCAAACTAGTTTTAAAATATTCACTAGTTTACCTGTCTAATTACCTGGAAATTTAGATTCTAGGAATTCCGTTTTCAAACTATTAAATCCATTAAAGCATCCACAACAGAGACCGATCTATCCACGAGCCAATTAGCCAAAAGTGAAATCTGACTAATAAAAAGTAGAATTGGCTAAATCAGTGGATAATGATTAAAATTGATTTAATTTTCTTGATTGACTGAGTCCTGACTCATTCCAGAATTACAATTGCATAGCAAAAATTTCTGTTTACGTTGTTGAATATTTTGAACTAAGGTAGCAACAGCTTTTAGTCATAATGGTTTTAAAATATCCAACATATTTCTTATATATTAAGACCCCATTGTATCTGAAGTGTAAAATTGATACTATTATCTAATGATGACTGACTGCAAACATATTCCTAAGTGACATTGGAGTAGAGAAGGGCTAACATATTTGCTATTTGGCTAACAATAATGGTATTTCGCTAATCTATTGGCTAGACCATTGCAAAAGCCAGCTCTGCTCCTGCATAAATAGTGGGCTGAGGTAAGGTAGAAATGGCATATCTAGAAACATCGTGATGCTAAATTGTATTGTGCATGGCGGATAACAATTTCTTGTGAGTGAGAAAGAGAGGGGGTGGGGGGAAGGGAGAGGGGGTGGAGGGGTGGGGTGGGAGGGAGAGATGGAGGTTCGGCGTGTGTACGTGCGGCCGGGGTGGCTGGCTGGCTGGCGGGCTGGCGGGGCCGGAAGGATGGAGGGCGGGTGGGGTGGGGGAAGTAGAAGGGAGAAACATTTGATTTAACATATTTGATTGCACCAAATTTAGATGAACCCTTTCCCAAGAGAATTATTACTAGGCAGCGCATGGTATCATCTTCCTCATTGTAGTCACTGGCAACTCGCTTACGACAACAAAAACTACAATAACATCATAATAGACACCACAAGGAAACCGTGAAAAATACAGTGATGCCCGCGGGCTGAAGCGGCGGGTGGGTGTGACATGGTGGTGGTTGGAGGGGTGGGGTGGGGTGGTGGTGTTCTTTTTCTGTCAGCAGCCCCACCCTGCCAACTCGTCTGAGAGCTCCACTGCTGCTGTTGCAATAAAAGAAATTAAAAATAAAAGTAATTTTGTGGAACAAATGTAAAATGGGTAAAGATATCGACCCGGTCATTCCACTGGTAACTTTTCAAAAATAGTTTTCTCTTAGCCTGTAAATGGGCATTAGTCACAAACCACTGGAGAGAGCGGTTTAGGTCGGCTTCGCCATGAAAGGGTTAATCAGGTCTGAAAATATCAGGAAATCCCAGGTTATTGTCTAAATTCACCTTTCCAAGGTATTCATTCATCATTTGACCTCGTATGACGTCATAATCAGCTCAGCGCGTGTATGATGACGTCACAATGATTACGTCACAAAGGGTTCCATATAGACCGTCATCAAATCTCAAATAGGCCGACACGTTGTAAGAATTGTATGCCATTGTAAATCTTTGCTATTTAATAAACATGCTGTTGAATATTTTGAAACTAATTTTAACGTGGCGCTGTTGGTGCCTTTGGCAGCAACAGCACCCAGTCAAATTAGTTTGAATATATTCAACAGCTTACCTCTGTAGTATTTTGGAAATTGACAGTCTGGGTGTTCAGAGATCGATCAATCTTATCACGGGCGAGGTGTGGGTGGCGCTTAGCTAGAGATGGGCGGGCATAGCTAAAATCGGAAAGGTCAATTATCTTTCAGTCACTCTGTCGGTCAGTCGGTCAGTCGGTCGGTCGGTCGGTCGGTCGGTCGGTCGGTCGGTCGGTCTTTCAGTCTATCTCAATTTCTTTTACAAAATAACGAAGCCGCCTAGATCTTAACTAAGTGTATAGCGTATCGCACTTGCTGCGCTTCAAAATTTTATGAAGATGCAATCAATAAAATTATATAAGTAGTAGTAGTAGTAGTAGTAGTAGTAGTAGTAGTAGTAGTAGTAGTAGTAGTAGTAGTAGTAGTAGTAGTAGTAGTAGTAGTAGTAGCAGCAGTAGCAGCAGTAGTAGTAGTCGTCGTCATCGTCGTCGTAGGCTTTGTCAACACAATTACGTTCACCCCAGAATGTGGCAAGAGATTATATTTTAGCCCTTGTATGTTTGTCTATTAGCAGGATATCTAAATGGTTTTGCACAGATTGTGATAAAAATTGGTAGAAAGGTTGGGTATGTGAGCTGGACACAATGGTTAGATTTTAGTGCCGATCCTGGTCCGAATCCTGATCAAGATATGAAATAGTGAACGCGAAATATCAAAGAGAGGTTATTGACGCAGTCAGAGAAAAATGTGGTGGATGGGTTGAGTACGTAACAGCTATAGCACGATTACATATGGATTCAGATTTCGAACTGTTTTCTTTCTTCTGCCTATCTTTAAATTCGGCTTTGCCATGTATATAAGGACATGAATAGTGTTGTATAGTTGAGGTCAGTTTTTCTACACAATCTCTGTCTTCGTTCATTATGTTAGTTTTAGAAAATCGTGCGACCAGTGCCAGAATAGACCCGTTTTCTATTCACAGCGATTCGGTAAGTGACGAACGCACGACTTTCTTGCTGTCATCGCTCAGGGGCACTTAACTATACATTAGCAGCAGTGTGACAAGGATGTCTAATCTGTTGCAAGAACATCCCGCGGCTTAAATGCGACGGACTATAAACCGACCCATGACGTATCTGACACAGATGATATAAATAAATATGAATAGCACCATATACGTGGCATAGGCTACACGTACACTGATTCACATGATATTCATGTGGGATCATCAAATATGAACATGCCGTCCTGCGTTGTCAAGGTGTATTTTATTGGATATTTATGCTTGAAATTACGACACATCACCGATACAACTAAACGCTGTCGTATCGTAGTCATATCGACATTTCTCTTTACTACCAACAGGCAACGAAGGCGATTGTATGTCATCTTATTCACATCACATATGTTGTAATATTAACTGTGTTGTTTGTCTGTTAACACAGTTATCTCCACCACCGAATGTAACAGGAGATTATATTTTACACCCTGTAGCCTTGTCTATTAGCAGGATATCTAAAAGGTTTTGAACAGATTCTGATCAAACTTGGTAGAAATGTTGGCATGTGAGTCGGACATAATGGTTATATTTTAGTGCCAATCAGGATCCGAGCACACGAGATATCAAAAAGTTATGGACACAGTCAGGAAAAACTTGGTTGATGGGTTGAGCATGTAACAGGTATAGCACGCTTACATATGTATACAGATTTCTATCACAATGCCCCTTGGAGTGTTCGGTACAGCTAGGAAGCTTGGGAAGCTCGATCTCTGGAACCAACCGATTCAAAGTTATTCAAGAAGTAAGCAGCCATAAGATCGGTATTTAACATAAACTACCATGAATAAATTAACGAGCAATGTGGCCACGCCATTGATCGGCTGCTTCCGGCTCGGATACTGCTTAGATCTCCTCGCCCACACCAGATTAGTCAAGAACAAACCTAGGGCAATAGTCATTCATCAAAAAATAATAAGATGCAGAGATGAGCAGTAGAAAAGCAGCCGGCTCTGCATCGACAATCAGCCACGCCACGGTCTGAGGGCGGAGAGGTTCGATAACGACTCCAGTTGATGGTCCTGTTTCACTGTTCCTGCTTTGCTTGTGAAATCCACTGCAGAACCTTTAGATAATGCTCTGACCGCTCGGTGTGGGTGACATATAGATAGTCTCAACTTGGGCCAATTTTTAGATGGTCGCGAGGAAAAGCGGCCAAACTAACAGCCTAAAAAGCTGAATAGTCCCGTCCTGCTGAAGACGTTCCACTGCTTCTTGTTTTTCTCAAAGGGACTTGTGTATGGAAACGCCGCACGTTCCACCACTCCCTCCACACCCCATTAATACGGAGGAAGATCTGAACCTGCTACGGCTGCAACTCTACCCACTTGGTGCCACCCCTCTTCCATCCACGACCACCAAACTGGAAACCCTGCCTACCACGGAAGAGCTGCGGGACTCTACTTTCAGTACCCGCCACAGACCGAGTCGTGCTCCATGCCACCGAATTCCCACTGTCTGAAGGACACTTTGTGATAGAACTACCTACCGACATGAACCGTCTACATCGCCGCTTCTGTGCTCACTTTCTCGTGAAGATCTGCCCAGACTATCTCTATTCCGCGAAGTGACACCCCACCAGCTTTGTGATCTCCGGCTGCCAAGGACTAAGTCAGCGTGTGATGCTGCCCCTTAGAAATATACCTACCAAGGCTGGTTTAAGGCTGACAACATCCCAACATCCATATTAGCAAAACCTAGACCCCACAACCATGGGACTTTTTGTGACTGTGAACATTTTACCGCTCCACTGAGACTTGCAATTATGCGTTAAGTCTAAATGCCTTTACTAATCTAAGTTTTCTATTCCTTACAGATCCTTAGTTAGACCACCTTAAGCGCCTGTTTTGTTTGTCCTCCCGCTCTTCTATCGGCCATTTTCTCTTTCGCTCAGAAAACTCTAAAAAATGGATTTGAGCATCTTAGCCATCACTTACAGATGCTAATCTCGCACACCGCTCGACGTGAAGAAATAAACTAATGTTGATAGCGGTGTCACGCCTTTGGATATCTTAAAAAACACCCACTTAAGGACGCCCACCGCAGCCACCAAATTTGTGGGTTGCATCCTTCATGCTTCACGCAGCACGAAGATTATGAATAGCGCTGTGATCGAAGATGCCTGATCCTTTGCCAAAACGGCTTTCACCCTGCTCACTCAGTAGGCTCCCCCTAAATGTAAGAAGGTTGCATGCGCAGATGAACCCCCTTTACCATCTCCATTCTTCCTACGATCATTCTTCCTCGCAATAGCCATTCAGACAGACAAGCATTCAATCTAACTAGCAATCAGACAGGCAGTTGAGCAGTTGAGCAGTTGAGCAGGCAAGAAAGATTCGATCAGGCAAACTCAAATTCAAGCAGACAAATTCATTCACATCAACTACAAATTGAACCAATATATTACTTACACCTGAAAGACAAATTATAGAATTAACATGTAATATGCAAGGGTTAACAATACAACAATACAACAATACAATACGCAATATTATAAGTTACTCACAATAATTATGGACACCAGGGATGCGCTTCATCAGTAGCCTGTATGACAAATCTGTCAGTCCTTCAGTATAGACAGCTTTATATACCTTTACTGAATTACTCAATCTCCTTTGAAAAACTACTCTATGGTTTAATTTGAACAATTGAACTTTGTGCAAGGTTTGAGTTTCCTTTGATCCGGGTTTATCACAATCACTCCACACAGATTAGTGAAATTTTACTCTTCCGAATTGGGTTGATAAGTGGGTAGTGTTTCCTTCACGAGATCATGAACCGATCATTCAAAGGTGTTATATGCTTTTGTTGGGACACTCAATTTTGCCTTTTGATGCCTTTTGATCTTTTGATGCCGAAAAAATGAATCAAGTTTGGAGGACATATTTTGCCATTTGATAGAATTTTGTTCACCACACCCGAAAGGCCACTGCAGTGTTTATAATTAAACTTTGTTCATACATGTAGAAAGAAAGTAATATTCAGCTCCCTTAATTTTATGTGAGTGAGTGGCTGGGCGGACACACAGACACACAGACAGCCGGATGGCTGGCAAGGCAGATGGTAGTAGTAGCAGCAGTAGCAGTAGTAGTAGTAGTAGTAGCAGTAGTAGCAGTAGTAGCAGTAGTAGCAGTAGTAGTAGTAGTAGCAGTAGCAGTAGTAGTTGTAGTAGCAGTAGTAGCAGCAGCAGTAGTAGTAGTAGTAGTAGTAGTAGCGGCAGTAGCAATAGTAGTAGTAGTAGTAGTAGTAGTAGTAGTAGTAGCAGCAGTAGGAGCAGTAGCAGTAGCAGTAGCAGTAGCAGTAGCAGTAGTAGTAGTAGTAGTACTAGTAGTAGTAGTAGTAGCAGCAGTAGCAGTAGCAATAGTAGTAGTAGTAGTAGTAGTAGTAGTTGTAGTAGTAGTAGTAGCAGTAGGAGCAGTAGCAGTAGCAGTAGTAGTAGTAGTAGTAGTAGCAGTAGTAGTAGTAGTAGTAGTAGTAGTATTAGTATTAGTAGTAGTAGCAGTAGCAGTAGAAGTAGTATCAGTAGTAGCAGTAGTAGTAGTAGTAGTAGTAGCGGTAGCAGTAGTAGCAGTAGTAGCAGTAGCAGCAGTAGCCGTAGTAGCAGTAGCAGTAGTAGTAGTAGTAGTAGTAGTGGTAGTAGTAGTAGTAGTAGTAGTAGTAGTAGTAGTAGTAGTAGTAGTAGTAGTTGCAGTAGTAGCAGTAGTAGCAGTAGCTGTAGTAGCAGTAGTAGCAGTAGCAGTAGCAGTAGCTGTAGCAGTAGTAGTAGAAGTAGTAGTAGTAGTAGTAGTAGTAGTAGTAGTAGTAGTAGCAGCATTAGTAGTAGTAGTAGTAGTAGTAGTAGTAGTAGTAGTAGTAGTAGTAGTAGTAGTAGTAGTAGTGGTAGTAGTAGCAGTAGCAGTTGCAGTAGCAGTAGCAGTAGTAGCAGTAGTAGCAGTAGTAGCAGTGGTAGCAGTATCTGAAACTCTGTGAGCAAAAGATGTGTGAAATGAGTTTAAAATGGCACATCTGTGAACAAACAGATATTAATAGATCTGGAACGTAAGATTAAAAATTATATATCTCAACCGGTGCTCTCACTTCAATATCCGTTACAACACAATGTTTTATTAGACGTTATACTAACGTCTGCCACTTACGAGCTCTCACACAGTAAATAACGTACCCGGTTTTCGTGTTTAAAATCACACGATAATATACTCTTAGCTCATTGTTGAATGCCTGTTTGCCATAATTCGTGTTTGCTATAAATAATTGGATAATTATTTGTGTTTTTGAGATCGCCAAAGCTGTTATTAGTAGTATTTGCAAACTATGTGCCCGTTCCATAGCCAGATCAAGAAGCTGCACTAGAATATATTTTAAAATACAATTTGAATTACCAGTTTTGAGATTTAAATTAATTAAACTGTTCTGGTTTCTTTATTTTCTCATTGCCCTGCTACTAGCAAAGATATTATATACGACGTTTACACTGGATTATTACTTCCTATATCATAGCGTAGCCAGACTTAGAGAATCCTACCTGTTTGCTCAGAGATATGGCGTTACATGTTCATTTCAAGCACGTGTTCTTCACGGATCTCTAGATATGATTCTCCTCAGTGATCTTGCCAAAGAAAGCTGTTGCTAACGTGCTAGACAATAATTTAAAGCAAAAATGCTCTCAGAATGCAGTTAATTAAAACATCGTGTTAAAACCCCTTATACCTTAAAGACCCGAAATGACAAATTCTTTACGATCTAAGAAATATTCTTGGCTCGTTGGAGATTAAGTAGAGTGAGTGTCGTTGTTACCTAAGGTAGCAATGATTTCCTGTTAAATAAACAATTGAAGATGAGTATCCAGCAGTATAAGCAACATCGAAACAACCGAGATTTGTGTAAGATTATTTTCTTCAGGTCCTGCACGAAGATGAGGATGATTCAGACTGATGTCCGTTTTAGCCATGCCACGCCCATCTCTGCCTACGCTCCGCCCACTCTGCACCCGTGCAAGGATAGATCGATCCATGAACTCCCTGACTATCAATTTCGTGAAAACTTTACAGGTAAGCTGGTGAAAATTTTGAAACTAATTTGACTGGGCGCTGTTGCTGCCTATGGCAGCAACAGCGCCCAGTCAAATTTGTTTCAAAATATTCAACAGCATGTTTATTAATTGGTACATACATACAATTCGTACAAGACCTCTTAGTCCGTGATCAATTATGCGTTCCTGACGTGTCACGAAACACGCCACGTAGTTGATTATGACGTTATGTGATTGACTATAATACTAAAATCCTCAATTAGGTAGAATGTTGGATTTTTCAAAATGCCCTCCCTGGTAGCTCGGCAGGTGTGTGCACAGTCCCTGGCCAATATATTCAGATACCACATTAATAGGGTGATCCATTTCTTGCTATGCCCCTCCCATTTCTAGTTAAGGCCACTTTTTTACGCGTTTCGGAATCCATTTATATACACATACTTTGATTTTTGAATTCCCAGAATGCCAATTTCGAAGTAAATTTACACCTAAAGCTGTTGAAAATCTTGAAACTTATGGCAGCAACATCTCTCAGTCAAATTAGTTTCTTGATATTCAAAAGAATGTTTATTAAACTATGCATGTGTACGCTCAGTGGAATTTTCTATGTTCATGATGGAGATAGATACCTCATTATGATTATGACATCAGCTCTCTAGGTGCGTAATTAATTACACCGTCAGATACTTGAGTCACTGATCGGATCCCTCCATTTAAAGATTGGCTTCACCCACTTTGGATGTTTATAAACTTATATAATGTTTGACAGTATTGTAAATGTCATTTAAACGTGATCTAGGCAAGCTATAAATAATAATAATAATAATAATAAATTTAGATGTGGGGGCCCCTTAAGGTGCTGGGCGCAAGGTCATGCATGGCCTAACTGACACTGCCTTATAATTACATCCTTGTTTACGTTCTAACTTACAGCATATTACTTTTAATAAGCAACATTTTTTTAACTTTTAAAATGACGTACGCCATTAGCAGTGGAAAAACCCAAGCCATCTGCGTCTAACATTCGTTTTTCGCAATGAATCCGTTACGGCAAACGCACACTTTTGATTTTACTCCATATTTTTCTTTTTATTCTTAGTAATATAATCAATTTCCTGTTTTAAGCTAATCAACTCCAAACCTTCTCAACTTGTAGTACCCCTCGGAATATGTTGGCCTACTACTATTTAACAAAACCTTTATAAGTCCAATACTTTTTTGGGAAATTAGCTTTTTCAAAAGTCCAAAACACCATAGTAAATGTATAGGAGTGATATTTTAACCAGGTTTCACCCTGCAACTTTTGACCTAGCAGTGTCAGTGGCCCTCGCAGTAGCAGGACGATGCAATATATTAGCTGAGGATTTGGTGGGCTAGGAATGTGTGGACGATGCGTTAGTCATAGATGAGGAAATGCAGGGGCATTTTAATGCGAGGAAATCAAAAGTGACAGTGGTGGCGGAGTAGCATATGGATGAGAGGGTAGATGAATAGGTTGAAGAGCATCTGCGGAAGACAATGATAAGGCGAGGACGATGTGCGGATTAACGAGGAGATAGTGGAGGAGTTGGTGCTGGTTTTGACAGAGGATGAGGAGGAGGAGGAGGAGTATGAGGAGGGAGGTGGAGGAGGAGGGGGAGAAGAGGATGAATTGAGTGAGTAGGAGGAAGAAGCGAAGGAAGGGAGGGGAGAGCGGGAGGAGGAGGATGAGGGGAGGGGGAGGCGGAGGACGAAGAGGAGGACGAGAGGTACGGGAGGAGTAGGAGGATGCTGAGGGAAGGAGAGGAAGAGTGTAGGAGGAGGAGGAGGAGGAGGAGCAGGGGATGAGGAGGAGGGGCAGGGGAAGATGAAGATGGGGAGGAGGACGAGGAGGAGGATGAGGACGAGGATTTAGTACGCGACTTCTTACAGTACTCGTCGCCAGAATTTTAACATAGATATTTGTATACCATACCGCTCTACTGCGTTACCGCGCTGGAGAATTTCAACTCCACTACTATAATTTACAGGCCGATTAACTTTACCACTATTTATTGTAGCAGTCGCCTTCTAAGTATACATTGTAATCGAAGGCTCTTGATCAGCCAAATAATATAAAAACGCCTCTCTAACTCAACCATTAAGGCAGCCTTTTCGACCCTTCATCTGCTACTCGGAACAATACTCACTAGGCTCTATTACGCTGTCTACACAAAATGTCACGGGTAGATAGAACATTCGTAACACCGCTCTCCTGCACTCGCCAGGTTAAGTTCATCTGTGGCCTCGGCATGACGGCAAGTCTTAGGCCGTGTTCGCACTCGAGACTTAAGCCGGGGGAGGGGGGGGGGGGTTACCAGGGGGGGGGGGGGGTTACACGATCAGACAGATTGTACAATTTGTCGTACGATGTGTACGGTGTTATTCCTGATTAACTGTCTAGTGAGAACACGCCCGTACTATTTGATTAATTTATACTACACATAGGATCAGGCAAGCATAGGAGAACTCGTTTCTGGCTGCTCGTCCGCTGAGCCGCCCTCAGGCTTACTCATTTGGAAACATTGTATGTCCCTTCTACCTGAAGCTGCGACATCGACGAAGCCAGTCACACACACCATCCCTTGTACCTCATTATAGATACATTTCTTATAGGTATTTTCCCAACTGAAGGATTAAATGCTGTAAAATAACCGCATTCACACTGCAACTATCTCGAGTATGTCCAACCCCACTCACACCGCAGTTATAGGTTTCTCCTCTTCTAAGCCTGATTTTTAAGCAGGCCCTTAGCTAAAAGTTTAGGTAGTTAAAACTAACTGGCTACCTCCCTTCTAGTTTTTTTTATAGTGGCACCGCTTGCTCAGTAACTTTAGGCCACTCTGTCCGCTACTTGAAAGACTGGACTAACGAGGTGCATGCACAGCAGCTAATTATTTTTACTTGTCTTGTTTGGTAGCTGTGTTAGATTCAGCGTTGCATGTGTCATTCTAAATATGTGTGCTGCATGTTCGTCTTATGTGTTTCAATGTATTGCTGCATGATCTGCGTACTGTACAATCCACTGCGCTACCATTCCGATGGTGTGCTCAGGACAATTAGAACCTAGTTATCCGCTAAGCTCTAAAACCGTTAACGTGAGTAAATAGAACAGCATTATCGGACGATCGCAGTTCTCCTGTGGTACTCCCCCTTTTGAAATGCCCAGTCAGGTCTACTTGCTGGAGGCGCGGCTCTAACTTGTGTCGTGTATCCCACTGCACTACTACCCGGAATGGTACATAGCCTGCGATAATGTAACT
>JAVVLW010003509.1:0-11000 GCA_034401795.1 Chaetoderma sp. LZ-2023a | reverse complement strand
GCGATGCGGATGCTGTTACTACCCCTTGTAACAGCTGGGAGACGTGGGACAGAGCGGCAATCGAAGCCCTCCCACTCTCCTCCGCATCACGCAACGCGGTATTTGCTGAACGCAACGCGTTCGAACACAAGACTCCCGTGTCAGACCGGGAGCCTGGCCGCGCATCCTCACCCAAAGCCGCGCGGTCATCCACGCTCGGCTTAGGTACCACACCGTACCGCTGGTAGTCCAGGGGCACGATGCGGCAACGCCTGGCCACCTCGCGCGGGGCCTTAGCGAGACGTCCACTCGACTTAATGGACGTCTCCACCGCCTCGAACATGTCAACGACATGCTCTGCCAGCGGTAGAGAAGGCATAGCGTTAGCAGTAGGCTTACCAGCTAACCACGGCCTGTGATCACGCTGGCTAGCCGACTGCTCCACGGGCAGATCTGGTCTAACACTCACTAACCACTGGCAAGCGTCAGACCAATCCTCCTCCATGGCTAGCTGCGAGCGCTCTACAAGACGGGGGCCTTCGTCTTCCTCTTGAGCGCAAGCAACAGAGCTTGACGGCGGATACGCTGATATCCCTGGCAAGCCAGGGAGAGCATGCGGGCCTGACAATACCGGCATGCTAATCTCACTGGCTTGACCAGGAGCAGGCGCCGTGGTAGAGCGCGGGGCACATACCGCCCCACCACGGCCCCGGCCAGCACCAGCGACACTCTCGGCAAGCCGAGGTATGCGGTAACGCTGGCCTTCAGCGCCCAGGGGCACAGTCTGAACCGTGGATTCTACCCCTGGGTGAGTAGAACCGTGGAATAAGCCGCCTGTATTCCCCGCGAGGGGTGCACAGACGTCGTAATCCATGGCCACGTCCTCAGACGGCGACCCCAACAGGTAATCCTCATCCTCCTGGCCAGACAGATTAGACTCCGGGTCAGCAAAGAGAGCTAACCCGGACTGGCCAGGGAAGGTGCCACACGAGGTACTGGCACCCGCGGTGTGCGGATACCCCTGGACTGATAAGCAGCCCGCGGGTTCCAGCGACAACCGTCCACGGTCCCTATTGGGCGCGGCACTAAGCCTGCTGCCAGGGTCGTGGAACGCCCCCTCTAATGGGGCCACCTCTGAATCTTCAAACAACGTAAGCGTACTAAGGAACGGTGATTCAGAGGTGGGGATTACCTGCTCCGAAGCAGATGATGAGGCCAACAAAGGATTTGGTCCAGGAAGCATGCCACGAAGCAACTCTGGAACCAAATCCTTTATTGTCCTCCTCATCTCTCCCAACATCTCGGTCCGGAAGGCCTCCATGTCCACCGCGGACGAGGCCTTCCTCTTACCCTTCTTACTTACAACCTCTTTTTTCTGCTTCTTCTTCTCCTCCTCCACCACCTTGTCCTTCGCCTGCAAGCACAAGAATTCAGACATTAGCTCGCCCCCCCCCCCCCCCAGTGCTTACATATCTCGCAATTAAGCAAGGGACCACAGGGGCTACACTGAAAACAGAGATGAGGACCAAACTTGTCCCTCAAAAATCGTCCACAGGACGCACAACCAGGTCTCTGAAAAAGGCCAAAGGACGAGGAGTATGAGCAATCTAGTTAAGCTTAGAAACTCACCAACTCAAGAGAAGGAAATGATCATAAAGATCATAATTTATCAGAAAACCAGCTTCGGACAACTTTAATTGTTAATAAAGAGCAAGGCTGATTATGACGTCATTAATCCTATGACAGGAAAAAATCGATCCCCAACAAACATCCCAGTGCAAGGACGAATTGTATCTCTAACCAGAACATGTGCAGAATGGACATTTCGACTACACAACCATCAGATATATACTGATAACAATGGCAAATACTGTTAATTATCTCCCTTTCCTCTAAATAATTAACATCACCTCATATCAATAATTAGATACCTGACACCTTGTCTAGACAAACCATCCAACCTGATGAACTGGAGCACTCCACCAACTGAACGCCTCTTAACTCTCTCCACCTCTAGGGGAAGGAATTGGATCAAGAGGGCAAAGTGAGAAGACCTTTATAATAGGCCTCCAACTCACTGGACATAAAATTTTTGGTTAGATAACCTAACAGTATTAGTAGGAAATGGAACCATGGTGGAGAGACACAAACCCTCTGCTGATGTGATGTCCATTATATATCTTCACACAGACCTGAGGACATAAACACAAAGAGAGATTAGTCTTATATAGCACCTAGTTGAAATAAACTAACTAAACAAGGCGCTTATCACGTTTAGCGCGAGTCCCGGAAACACATTACACCGGGACAAAACTCGCTAATTTTGCTAGAAGTCACATGATTTAAAGGTCCTGGGCCCTCCTCTGGCGAATTCATTCTTCCTGCCATCTTTATCAGGGATAAACCTTCTAAGCTTTCACAAAAACACTAATAATTGAGCTAAGAAAAGCACTAGCACAAAAACATGTGTAGACTCTCTGCCAATAAATTAGCAAAGAGGAAGTGCTAGTCTGCGCATGCGCGGTGGTGGGGCTGGCATCCGCCAGACTACGCTCTGACTCCCTGCCCAGTAGGGGCACCTAACTGTTTTAATCTGAGTGTTTATTGAGTGAAAGCCAATATTTAGCAATATCAAAAGTATTAGGGAGGTAAGTATACTCTTGATGTGAAAAGGACGCTTATGAGAATTCCTGAGTCAGTGAATAGATAGATAACTCCCACCTATATCTATATATGTATTCCTTCGCTTCAATGTCACTCATATTTACCCACACCATGTAAAGAGAAGAGGCTATTGTGATCGGGTCTGTCTGTCTGTCTCTCTGTTCAGAGCTGTGTCTCAAGAACTACTGATCCAATTTGGCTACGATTTTAACACAACAATGGTACATACCATGCATGAGGATTTCCAGACTTTGCCCATAATCAGGATAAAAGAATTCTAGATCTGCAGATATGTCAGAATAAACGAAATCTAGGATTTCTTTTTTCACGAGAGAGTTGATACTTACCTCCCTAATACTTTTGATATTGCTAAATATCGGCTTTCACTCAATAAAACACTCAGATTAAAAACAGTTAGGTGCCCCTACTGGGCAGGGAGTCAGAGGTAGTCCGGCGGATGCTCGCCCCACCACCGCGCATGCGCCGACTACTACTTCCTCTGGCTCATTTATTGGCTAACACATGCAACTACCAAGAGCCTGAAGACCGAGCCTCTGTGGGGCGGAGAGGCCGGGTCAGTATCTAGGGAGGTAAGTATCAACTCTCTCGTGAAAAAAGAAATCCTAGATTTCGTTTATTTCACATCAAGAGTATACTTACCTCCCTAATACTTTTGATATTGCCAGAATTCGAAAGTGAATCTGGCGGGAGGGAGGCGAGGTCAAAAGACCAGCTCTTCCCTATACGCTTTCAAGCGTTTAAGGCACTTATGACGTCTGAAACTGTGTGAAAACACAGTCAGGATTTGATAAACCATCGGATAACACAACCGATGCCTGAGAGATGACCGATTTGTCATATGCGCTCCCCCCCCTCCCTTGGGAGGAAGATTAAATGACCTCAATGTCCTACACGCTCTCTTCGTACTAGTGCTAAGTACTATAGGACAGAGACGAAAAGGCTCCATTTTCGTATACTCTCTCTAAAGAACCACAACCCACATAAACCATCACCATATTAATAACACTGGGTAACGTGACAATACAAACAATGAACAACACATGAACAAGACTGACCTTGTTGTACTAGGAAGCTGTCATCATGAATCCAGTAGAGAAGGATGATACAGTCCCGACAAGTGGTTGTCACCGTCGCTGAATGGCGAAGTATATAAGCAATGCGGAGGCACTCTTCACAAACATAAAGCGGTTATTGTTTCAAAATCGACAAGGCGAGAGGGTTAGAGGTGTCACGGAGGTAATGGTCTGTAAAACTAGACTCACAGTGCCACTGAGCCACTGACATAATATCATCCACAGGGACCCCATTAAAAAGGGCAGTGGATGTCACGACACCGCGGACACTGTGAGCCTTGGCCACGTCAACCTGTCGCCCGGTGGCGGATTTGTGACAAAATTGAATACATTCCACAATCCACCTAGAAATGGTGTCCTTAGACGCCCTACCATGGGGTTCAATATATGACAACCATAACGCTGACTGGTCGGTACGCCACTCCGAAGTACGCTGTTTGTACCGGAGTAGCGCCCGTACGGGGCACCATACTTTAGAATTAGGATCATATCTAGTTAAAGATGGCAAAAAAATAGGTTGACCTGGATATTTCAATGACTGATTTTTAGACAAGAAATTAATCCTAGGTAGAAGCTTAAGGCCTTCCCCTGTAACCACAAAACGGTCAACCTCGGCTGATAAGGCGTGAATTTCACTCCTACGCCTAGCCGAGGCCGCAGCAATTAAAAATACAGTTTTAAGAGTTAACATTTTCATAGAAATGGAACTAAGTGGTTCAAAAGGCTTATCACCTAGTACCTGGAGCACCAGTGATAAACTCCAAGACGGAATCAGTGGAGGATTCCTTGGTCTTAGATTGCCCATGCCTTTAATTAATACATTTAATGTACTTACTTCATCACTCCCCCTATTAGCCAAGCAAGGAATAACAGTCATTAAAGCTGACTTATAACCAGCAATAGAGTTAGGCTTGAGGCTATAGGCATCATATAGGTGACAGAGGAAATCAGCCACTACCTGAATAGATGATTCCATTGGATCAATACATCTTTTTGAGCACCATTCTGCAAATCTGTTGATTTTATAATTATATGCTCTGGAGGTTGACCCCCTCCTGGCTTTGGCCATAAACATGGCCGCTTGCTCAGAAAAGCCCTCCTTAATTCTAGATTCCTTGACAACATCCACGCAGTCAATCGGAACATTGACGGATTGTCGTGAAGGGCCTTGCCCTGGAAGATAAGGTTGTCCATCAGAGGCAGCGGAACCGGATTGCAGACCAGAAGGTCCAGCAGATCCGTATACCACGATCGGCTTGGCCAATCCGGGGCGATCAGAAGCACTTGGCACTCCTGCTGCCTGATTTTCTGAAGCACCTTTGGAATCAGGATTGCTGGGGGGAATGCGTATGCATACATTCCCTCCCAGCTGATAGCTAACGCATCTGTTGCGAAAGCGCTTGGGTCTGGAATCGGAGAGACGTACGTCGTCATCTTCGCATTCTTCTTCATCGCGAACAAATCTATGTTGGGTTTCCCCCAATGGTCGAACAGACGATCCGCCACACATTGATTTAGTTGCCATTCCGTGGGTAAAACACTCATCCTTCGGCTCAATGAGTCTGCTAGCAGATTTAACCTCCCCGGAATATGAACTGCTTTCAAGGTGATCCAATGATCCAGGCACCAACAAAGCAGTCCCCATGTCATCATACAGAGACTGGGCGACTTCGTTCCGCCCTGGCGGTTTATGTAAGTCACTACTGTTGAGTTGTCTGAACGAATTAGAACAATCTTGCCCTGAACTTTCTGTAAGAAATGTTCCAGGCCCAGGACTACTGCTCTTAGCTCTAGTAGATTGATATGTTCCTTGGACTGATCCAGATCCCAAAGCCCTGATACTGTGGACTCTTCCAGACAAGCTCCCCACCCCTCCATCGATGCATCTGTATACACAGTCACCTGAGGGTGGGGAGGGGTTAGCAAAACCCCCAGCAAGAGATTCTCTGTATTCAACCACCATTGCAGGTGGTGAATCAGAGGCGCCAACACCGGCACGTTCGAGTCCAGCGAACCTGAACTCTGGGTCCACTGTGTCATGAGAAACAACTGGATCGGACGCCTGCGCAAGGCGGCCTGTGGAATGACTGGTTCCAAAGAAACCATCAAGCCCAGCATTCTCAAGTAAACCCGTGCCAGGACATGACGACTGTCGCACACCGACTGAATTACCGAGATGAGTACTTGAACCCTCTCCTGAGTGGGGTACACATACCCCGTCTCCAGATCGAAGAACATGCCCAGGTAAACAAACTTCTGGGATGGAGTTAGCTCTGATTTCGGGAAATTGATCATCCAGCCCAAGTCCGAGAGAGTTTTCAAAACAATCTCCAGATTGGCTGACAACGATTCCCGGGTGTGTGCTTTCAATAGCCAGTCGTCTATGTACGTGTGGACTGCTATGCTTCTCCTGCGGAGGTATGCAGTGATCGCGAGAACCACACGGGTGAAGACCCGAGGAGCCGTGGAAATTCCGAAGGGTAACACCCTGAATTCCCACCGCCGGCCCTGAAATGCAAATCTCAGGAAGCGACGGAAACTCCTCTCTATGGGAATGTGGAAATAAGCATCCTTCAAATCTATCGACGCTGTCCACATCCCTCGCTCTAACCCCGCCAACACCGAGCGCACAGTCTCCATCTTGAAACTGGGTGTCTCGATGAACTTGTTCAACGGCTTGAGGTTGAGAATCGGCCTCCACCCTCCGGTGTTTTTTGTTACTAAGAACAGGGTTGAATAGAAGCCCGGGCACCTCTGTGCCGGCTGAATGGCTTCTTTTAGTATGAGGGAATTTATTTCCTCCTCTATACACAACCTCTGATCCGGATCCCGTGGAATGGGAGTCCAGATCGGCGCGAGAGACAGTCGCGATGGCGGGCCTGTCACCCAGTCGGGACGATACCCGACCGAAAGCCATCGCAAGACTAAACGGTCCTGAGTCAACCGCTTCCACTCTGGCAAGCGGGCGGCCAAACGGCCGCCCACCGGTCCACCTAGGGATAGAGGTGGACATAAGGAGGGCCAGAGTGGCACTGTTCTCTCGGCCTGAAACACCGGAGTGGTTCCCACCGCGGTAACCAGGCCATCAGGCCCGATTACCGCGACCAGATCCCCGCGCGCCCCGCCCAGCGCCGCGCGCACCACGGTGCGCGGGCTGCTGTCTGGCTGGGTGCGGCTGGGGAGCCTGCGCCCCCCTCACTGCTGGCCGAATCGCCCGTGGCCTAGGCCTACGTTGCGACGGTGGC
Source organism: Chaetoderma sp. LZ-2023a (assembly GCA_034401795.1). Lineage (NCBI taxonomy): Eukaryota > Metazoa > Mollusca > Caudofoveata > Chaetodermatida > Chaetodermatidae > Chaetoderma > Chaetoderma sp. LZ-2023a. The sequence continues at coordinate 4,018 of JAVVLW010003509.1, read as the reverse complement.
TGGCCCCTGACCTGGCCAGCACCACCTCGAGCCTGCAGAGGACGATACGCAGGGGGTGCCGCGCGAACACGCTCCCGCCGGAGCACCTCAAATTGTTCCCGCAGCGCCCTCTGGTTATTAACCAGAGTGACCGTCTCCTGGAGGTGCCTGCATCCCTCACCTCCAAAGAGACCAGGACCTGTCATAGGCGTCCGCAGCAGCCTATTATACAGGTCCTGGGACGGGCACAGATTGTCAAGCGCAAACGTGCGCCTCGCCCGGACACTTCTGGTTACCGCCCGCGTCAAACAGTCCAAAGCCAGGTTGATACCATCCTGAATGGCTCTCTGGACTGTCACCGGGCTAGGTTGGCGTGATGCGGAAGCCGCTACCACCCCTTGTAGCAGCTGGGAAACGTGGGATAGAGCGGCAATCGACGCTCTCCCACTCTCCTCCGCATCCCGCAGCGCGGCATTTGCCGAACGCAACGCGTTCGAGCACAAGACTCCCGTGTCAGAACGGGAGCCCGGCCGCGCATCTTCGCCCAAAGCCGCGCGATCATCAACGCTCGGCTTTGGCACCACACCGTACCGCTGGTAATCCAGGGGCACGATGCGGCACCGCTTCGCCACCCTCGCGAGGGGCCTTCGCGAGACGTCCATTCACCTTAATGGACGCCTCTGCCGCTTCGAACATGTCCACGACATGCTCAGCAAGCGGCAGAGATGGCATAGCGGTAGCCGCCGGCCTACCAGCTAACCACGGCCTATGGTCACGCTGGCTAGCCGGCAGCTCCACGGGTAGATCTGGCCGAACACTTACCAGCCACTGGCAAGCGTCCGACCAATCCTCCTCCGTGGCTAACTGCGAGCGCTCTACTAGACGAGGGCCTTCGTCTTCCTCCAGAGCACTCGCAGTTGATGTCGACGGCGGGTAAGCTGATACCCCTGGCAAGCCTGGAAAAGCATGCGGGCCCGAGAGAGCAGGCATGCTAAAATCCGCGGCTTGACCAGGAGCAGGCGCCGTGGCAGAGCGCGGGGTAAACACCGCTCTACCACGGGTCTGACCAGCACCAGCCATACCATCGGCAAGCCGAGGTATGCGGTATCCGTGGTCAACAGCACCGCCCGGGGACACCCTCTGGACCGTGAAATCTACTCCTGCGTGAGTAGAACCATGGAACACGTCGCCTGCATTCCCCGCGAGGGGTGCACAGACGTCGTATTCCATGGCCACGTCCTCAGAAGGCGACCCCAGCAGGAGATCCTCTTCTTCCTGGCCAGAAAGATTAGACTCCGGGTCAGCAAAGAGAGCTAACCCGGACTGGCCAGGAAAGGTGCCATAGGAGGGTTTGGCACCTTCGGCGCGCGGATACCCGGGGTCTGATGAGCAGACCGCGGGTCCCAGCAACAACCGTTGTCCACGGCCCCTCGGCGCGGCGCCATGCCTGCTGCCAGGGCCTTGGACTGCCCCCAACAAAGGGGCCACCTCTGAATCCACAACCGGACCGGACCTAAAGAGACCGGATTCAGAGGCGGGGATCACCTGCTCGTAAGCAGATGCCGAGGACAACAAAGGAGCTGGCCCAGGGAGCATGCCACGAAGCAACTCTGGGACCAGATCCTTTATTGTCCTCTGCATCTCTTGCAACATTTCGGACCTGAAGGCCTCCATATCCACCGCGGATGAGGCCTTCTTCTTACCCTTCTTACACACTTTCTCCTTCTTCTTCCTCTCTTCCTCCATTACCTTCTCCCTTGCCTGCAATGCGAGAAAATCAGACATTAATTCGCCCCCCCACAGCTTACATACGTCGCACTTCAGCAACGGTCCACAGGGACTGCAGCTGAAGCACAAGTGCGGGACGAAGCGGCTTTTAAGAAACCTCCCGCAGGACGGGCAACCAGGTCTCTGAAACAGGACAAAGGACAGGGACAATGAGCAAGATAGTTAAGGTTAGCGAACTCAAAACCAACTAAAAAGAGAGGACAGGATCATCAAGATCAGAAATCAAGAAGAACCAGCCATGGACAAAACGTTAATTGTTAATAAAAAGGCCAAGGCCGATTATGACGTCATCACTCTCGTGACCAAATTAATCGATCCGCAACAAGCACCAAGAGCAAGAACGAATTGTATAAGTAAACGGAACATTTCCGTTGAATTGGCATTTCGAGTACACAACAATCAGATATACAGAGATAACTCCTTCCAATTCTAGCATTGGCAAAAAGGGAAATTATCTCCCCTTTTGTTTACATTATAATTAGATACCTGATCCTTGTATAGACAAACCATCCAACGTGATGAACCGGAGAACTCCACCATAGTACGCCTCTACATTCTCTCCACCTCAGGGGAAGGAATTGGAGCAAGAGGGCAAAGTGAGAAGACCTTTATAACAGGCCTCCAACTCACTGAACATAGATCTTTTGGTTAGATAACCTAACAGTATTAGTAGGAAATGGAACCGTGGTGGAGAGAAAACATATCCTCTTGTGCCGAAAAGTCCACCAAAGCTTCTATGCGATACCTGTGGACAAAACACAAAGAGAAATGAGACATATGAAGCACCATGTTGTAAAAAACCAACATAATCAGGCGCTAATCACGGTAAGCGCGAGTCCCGGAAATACATTAAACCGGGACAAAACACGCTAGCATATCAAAGAATTCACCTGATAAAGCGATCCCGCTCCTTCTAAAGGCGAATCCTCCCTTTCCGACATGCTTCCACCAAAAAATAATCGTCAAACGTGAGCGAAAAACAAGGCAACGCGCAGAAAAGTATGAAAAAACACAAAACCGCATGTAACCCTTTGCCAATAAATGAGCAAAGAGGAAGTAGTAGTCGGCGCATGCGCGGTGGTGGGGCGAGCATCCGCCGGACTACCTCTGACTCCCTGCCCAGTAGGGGCACCTAACTGTTTTTAATCTGAGTGTTTTATTGAGTGAAAGCCGATATTTAGCAATATCAAAAGTATTAGGGAGGTAAGTATACTCTTGATGTGAAAACACCACTTCACATGCCTCTCCACCATATAAATAAGAGACCATGGGATAAGAGAGAGAAGCTTAACTCATCGGTAGCTTTCGACTGTCTAGCCAAAAACATTCCTAATATGAAGGGAGTGAATGGTGGAGAAAAGAAGCGCTTCAAAAACTTCTCAGTCCATTACAAGTACCTGTGAGGAAAAAAAAGGACAGATCAGAAATTCAAGGCGCCAACATATAATTTTACCAGTTTGTATGGCGCTAAATACGTCTAAAAAGAATCCAGGAAACACATAACAATGCGAAACATCAGCAAAATTTAGACAAAATATTAATTCAAAACAGCTGATAGCTTGGTTCCAGCACTGCTTGTGGTGTTCTAGCATGTCCAGACATGATTAATAACCAAAATTGTTCAGATATTGAGTCACCAAAACCAAAACTAGCTTGGCAACTAGAAAGGCATGTGTTTATAGTCAATAAATTAGAAGGAAGTGTCAGTCGGTGCATCCGCCCGGCTGTCATCTTTCTCCCTGCCCAGTAGGGGCACATTACTTTTAAAATATTGGGGATTATTGAGTTTAAGTGGATATTTTGGGAATATCAGTGTTTAGGAGGCAAGAATCTCTTGAAATGAAAAGCAACCATCATGTACTCTCCCACAGGCCACCACAGTATTGGCACACCCGAACCCAAAATCTGGCTGTTCAGCCCGAGATTCACCAGTCTGGCTATGCCACTGCTGAGGTGCTATTAAATTCTAGGTGGTTATGGACAATTTACAGTTGCTTGTCATGAAGTACCCAAAGACTAACAGTTAGAAGAAAGTGGAAGACTGCTGATAAAGTAACACCTATTAGCATAACTATTATCAAAATGTACCATGTTCTACATTTTCTTTTGATAAATATCTGTTAAATAAGTGTTATTTTCATCACCTGTCTAAGTTCTCGAATACATTTTACAGCACACCAATCAAACTCGACGCTGCTCCCGATTCTGTACACACCACTTCCCAGTACCATGATGTGGTCACCTGGAAATG
>JAVVLW010003508.1:0-10902 GCA_034401795.1 Chaetoderma sp. LZ-2023a | reverse complement strand
AAGGAGCTGATTAAGTTAGGTACTATAAGTTTTGTAAGATCCGCTGTGCCTGGAAATGTGTGGGCAGTATACAAAACAATAGAGGAGACATTTATGAAGTATGCAAAATCACATGCATGAGCAGGAGGAAGCGTGGCTGGCGTATCTGTTATCTTGCATAACTATGATGCACATCGACGTTGGGGAAAGACGGCACATGAACGAGCAAGATATGTGGAAACAATGCTTCAAATGGCAGATATGACAGATGAGACAGATAGGAACAATAGACATTGGGATGTCCGTCCTTCACAGGTACACAAAAGTGAAGCAGCCACTGGTGATGTAATGGAGTCCGTAGAAAGCTTCATGAATCATTCCAGTCTCAATTATAATGATAAGCTGTTCCGTATTGGGGCTGGTACTCCTGCACCTACCCATATCCAAACTGATATCATGGCTGTTGAGTCAACTGCGAAACTGGCCAAAGGGACTTTTATAACAGAGAGACTTGAAAGGAATACAGATTTATTTGAACCAATAAAAAAGCAAAAATTGAAAACAAGCCGTAGAATCTGACCAAGAAGAAACAGACACAATTAAGGGTTATTCTCTATTGTGCTTATACCACAAAAGAGGGCTATGCTTTTGTGTGTATCAGAAGTTCACCTAGCGATGCAGTTTTAATTCTCCTGTACTATGCCAAAATCATGAAGACACACATATTATTTGATACTGGTTCTGAAAACAATCGAAAGCTGTTGGACATTTCAAGATTGGCTAAGTATTTTACACAGCTTTACTGTTCTGCCATTTTGGGTCTTCATGCCTTCACCAAATGTGATACAACCATTAGTGAGTCATGGGACACCACAGAGAGTCTCTTTCTTCAATTAGAGGATTTCACCTGCAGAATATACAAGATTACTCCCATAACAAACGTTGACACACTTCGTTTCTCAATGTTAATGGCAAAATGTGGTGATGCAGAGAAAAATATAAATCCCAAGAAAGACGTTGACTTATCCACCTTACCTCCCTGGAGAGTTTGCCTCCGCGAGCACATAAAGAGGGTTACCTATCAGGTAGCTATTTGGAAGTGATCCCATGCACCAAAGCCATACATCCCTGATCCCACTGAGAATAATGGCTGGACTGTATAGAGTGAACAGTGACTCGAGCCAAGTGGTGTGATGGTGAGATACTGCCATCTATGTTGGCTGATATTCTAGAGCAAGCATGTGAAAGGGAAGAGAATGAGCAGGAATACAGTTCCACTGACGATGATAGCGAAAATTGAGAAGACTCGGCAGATAATAGTGACAGTGATGAATTAAGAGGAGTTCAAACATAGTTAGTGGATTTATAGTCGGTGGGTAAAACAAGCAACAATTAAAACATTTTGAATGCTCTTTTATTGCTCTACACAATTTCGATTCGATGATTTGCTCATTTCAAGTTTAGTTTACAATGATTGCAGTTTTCATTGATTCTCAAAAATTGGCTATGCTGTCAGTTGTCATAGTAACACTATTTTATTAAATGAGCAATCTTTTACTCATTATATTTGTCAAATGGTGCCTTTTAATCAATCCTAATCTGCTAAAACTAGAATGTTCCTTTACCGGTGATTGGTCAGTAATAGCAACATATAGTTGCTGGATTTTAAGCTGTGGCGAAGATTGGTGACCTTTTGACCTCTGCTGACCTCATTATGAAACTGATTTCCATGTAAATCATATACAATCATAGACGATGTTATAAGCACCATTTTGAGTGGTCTATCACCAATCTACAACGATTCTATCAAAATCTACTTAGTTAATTTACAATGAATGCAGTTTTCATTGATTCTCAAAAATTGGCTATGTTGTCAGTTGTCATAGTAACAATAGTCTATTAAATGAGTAAACTTTTACTCATTTTATTTGTCAAATGGTGCCTTTTGATCAATCTTAAGCTGTTAAAACTAGAATGTTCCTTTACTGGTGCTTGGTCAGTGATGGCAACATATAGTTGCTGGATTTTAAGCTGTGGCGAAGATTGGTGACCTTTTGACCTCTGCCGACCTCATTATGAAACCGATTTGCATGTAACCCATATGCAATCGTGGATGATACTATAAGCAACATTTTGAGTGGTCGATCACCAATGTACAATGATTCTATCAAAAGATATCTAAGTTTTTAATACCCCTACTAGCTCTAATATAACCCATCAAAAACCATATTGAGTCCCAGTTTATCACATGTTAACATACATAATCTTAAAGAGGACATCGAAAGCTGTTAGAAAAATATAGTTTCGTCAATTAGGTGGGGGAGGGGTGGTATCCAGGTGGGTCCCTCCAGCCCACGGACTATCAGGTTGTATAAATTGTATGTCTTTACTGTAATAAACATGCTGTTGAATATATTTTGAAAAAGTTAGCAACAGCCCCCAGTCAAATTGGTTTCAAAATATTCAACAGCTTATCTGTATAGTTTTCTGGAAATTAAGATTTGGAGAGAGCAGGAATCGATTGATCACAAAACCATAAAAGCGTGGGTGGAGCTTAGCTAGAGAGGGGCGGGGCATAATAAAAGCTGGATTCCTCCATAGGACAAAGAATTCACAATTCCCCATGCTTGCTCGACCCAATGTGATAACATTTAAGTATACCATGCCATAACATAGTCTTATTTCGTAATACCACACATTTGTCCAAATTTTGTTGTAGCATGTGCTAACCCATCTAAGCATCTAAGTTGAGCTAAACTCGCAAATTGGATGGTGCTGTCACTGCCATTGCTGGCGGCAGATGATGTTGAGGGTATTGCAATAGCTGATTTTACTTTGCAATTGCATAAGGATTTTTTCCTCGCCTGCCAATTAAAGGGTTAATTGGTTTAGAGGATTGTTACAATTTCTACATCAAGAAGGCACTTCACTTCGAGCCATTTCCTATATTTTTCTTCAAGATCGATCACATCCCTGATCCTATGTGTTAATCCTTATTTCGTTTTTCTGCATATCACACATCATACGTGGTGATGTCATGTTTTTCAGATTGTTTTTCTATCACAAATTACATATGCAGTTATGCAAGTCAAAGCGAGACATATATATCTCTGTTCTGATGACTAGGTCAATGTCATCATCGTCAACATTAACCCTTTAACACTTGAATTTGGTTAAGGAAATTTGAATTTTCTCTTACAAATGTCCATTTGCAAACCAAGAGAATATTTTTGAAAATTAAGTTTTCTCTTGGTCTGCAAACGGACATTTCTCAAGCCATTTTTGTCTGGCTTGAGGGTTAAACGGTTAGGTTTTGGTTAAGTTTTGCATTTAGCAAAGCGATTTTGCTTATAGTTCAGGATTAGGTAAGCATCTAGGAACTGACCCGGGAGACATGGTTGCCTCATGTTGTCATATTGAGTTCAGTTTTTCACTGCTATGAGGAAATTTATTATAATTTTATTAGTAAATAATGGATAATTCCAGGTTTAGCTAGGTACCGCCCATCTCTAACTAAAGCTCCACCCACAATTTTCCCGTATTGGCATCGATTGATCCCTGCACTTCCTGAATCTCATTTTCCAGAAAACTATACAGGTAAGTTTTTGAAAACTAATTTAACTGGCTGCTGTTGCAAAAGCATCCTGTCAAATTAGTTTCAAAATATTCAACAGAATGTTTATTAAATAATAAAGACATACAATTCGTACAACTTGACATACTATTAAGCATTTATGACGTCAGCCTACATGTGAAGAAGTTGATTATGATGTCATCATGTGATTGACTGAGAGACTGGATTCCTCTATTGACCATTGAAGTTTTACAAAGCTTGTTTTCACATCAAGAGTATACTTACCTCCCTAATACTTTTGATATTGCTAAATATCGGCTTTCACTCAATAAAACACTCAGATTAAAAACAGTTAGGTGCCCCTACTGGGCAGGGAGTCAGAGGTAGTCCGGCGGATGCTCGCCCCACCACCGCGCATGCGCCGACTACTACTTCCTCTTTGCTCATTTATTGGCAAAGGGTTACATGCGGTTTTGTGATTTTCATACTTTTCTGCGCGTTGCCTTGTTTTTCGCTCACGTTTGACGTTTATTTTTGGTGGAAGCATGTCGGAAAGGGAGGATTCGCCTCTAGAAGGAGCGGGATCGCTTTATCAGGTGAATTCTTTGATATGCTAGCGTGTTTTGTCCCGGTTTAATGTATTTCCGGGACTCGCGCTTACCGTGATTAGCGCCTGATTATGTTGGGTTTTTACAACATGGTGCTTCATATGTCTCATTTCTCTTTGTGTTTTGTCCACAGGTATCGCATAGAAGCTTTGGTGGACTTTTCGGCACAAGAGGATATGTTTTCTCTCCACCACGGTTCCATTTCCTACTAATACTGTTAGGTTATCTAACCAAAAGATCTATGTTCAGTGAGTTGGAGGCCTGTTATAAAGGTCTTCTCACTTTGCCCTCTTGCTCCAATTCCTTCCCCTGAGGTGGAGAGAATGTAGAGGCGTACTATGGTGGAGTTCTCCGGTTCATCACGTTGGATGGTTTGTCTATACAAGGATCAGGTATCTAATTATAATGTAAACAAAAGGGGAGATAATTTCCCTTTTTGCCAATACTAGAATTGGAAGGAGTTATCTCTGTATATCTGATTGTTGTGTACTCGAAATGCCAATTCAACGGAAATGTTCCGTTTTACTTATACAATTCGTTCTTGCTCTTGGTGCTTGTTGCGGATCGATTAATTTGGTCACGAGAGTGATGACGTCATAATCGGCCTTGGCCTTTTTATTAACAATTAACGTTTTGTCCATGGCTGGTTCTTCTTGATTTCTGATCTTGATGATCCTGTCCTCTCTTTTTAGTTGGTTTTGAGTTTGCTAACCTTAACTATCTTGCTCATTGTCCCTGTCCTTTGTCCTGTTTCAGAGACCTGGTTGCCCGTCCTGCGGGAGGTTTCTGAAAAGCCGCTTTGTCCCGCACTTGTGCTTCAGCTGCAGTCCCTGTGGACCGTTGCTGAAGTGCGACGTATGTAAGCTGTGGGGGGGCGAATTAATGTCTGATTTTCTCGCATTGCAGGCAAGGGAGAAGGTAATGGAGGAAGAGAGGAAGAAGAAGGAGAAAGTGTGTAAGAAGGGTAAGAAGAAGGCCTCATCCGCGGTGGATATGGAGGCCTTCAGGTCCGAAATGTTGCAAGAGATGCAGAGGACAATAAAGGATCTGGTCCCAGAGTTGCTTCGTGGCATGCTCCCTGGGCCAGCTCCTTTGTTGTCCTCGGCATCTGCTTACGAGCAGGTGATCCCCGCCTCTGAATCCGGTCTCTTTAGGTCCGGTCCGGTTGTGGATTCAGAGGTGGCCCCTTTGTTGGGGGCAGTCCAAGGCCCTGGCAGCAGGCATGGCGCCGCGCCGAGGGGCCGTGGACAACGGTTGTTGCTGGGACCCGCGGTCTGCTCATCAGACCCCGGGTATCCGCGCGCCGAAGGTGCCAAACCCTCCTATGGCACCTTTCCTGGCCAGTCCGGGTTAGCTTTCTTTGCTGACCCGGAGTCTAATCTTTCTGGCCAGGAAGAAGAGGATCTCCTGCTGGGGTCGCCTTCTGAGGACGTGGCCATGGAATACGACGTCTGTGCACCCCTCGCGGGGAATGCAGGCGACGTGTTCCATGGTTCTACTCACGCAGGAGTAGATTTCACGGTCCAGAGGGTGTCCCCGGGCGGTGCTGTTGACCACGGATACCGCATACCTCGGCTTGCCGATGGTATGGCTGGTGCTGGTCAGACCCGTGGTAGAGCGGTGTTTACCCCGCGCTCTGCCACGGCGCCTGCTCCTGGTCAAGCCGCGGATTTTAGCATGCCTGCTCTCTCGGGCCCGCATGCTTTTCCAGGCTTGCCAGGGGTATCAGCTTACCCGCCGTCGACATCAACTGCGAGTGCTCTGGAGGAAGACGAAGGCCCTCGTCTAGTAGAGCGCTCGCAGTTAGCCACGGAGGAGGATTGGTCGGACGCTTGCCAGTGGCTGGTAAGTGTTCGGCCAGATCTACCCGTGGAGCTGCCGGCTAGCCAGCGTGACCATAGGCCGTGGTTAGCTGGTAGGCCGGCGGCTACCGCTATGCCATCTCTGCCGCTTGCTGAGCATGTCGTGGACATGTTCGAAGCGGCAGAGGCGTCCATTAAGGTGAATGGACGTCTCGCGAAGGCCCCTCGCGAGGTGGCGAAGCGGTGCCGCATCGTGCCCCTGGATTACCAGCGGTACGGTGTGGTGCCAAAGCCGAGTGTTGATGATCGCGCGGCTTTGGGCGAAGATGCGCGGCCGGGCTCCCGTTCTGACACGGGAGTCTTGTGCTCGAACGCGTTGCGTTCGGCAAATGCCGCGCTGCGGGATGCGGAGGAGAGTGGGAGAGCGTCGATTGCCGCTCTATCCCACGTTTCCCAGCTGCTACAAGGGGTGGTAGCGGCTTCCGCATCACGCCAACCTAGCCCGGTGACAGTCCAGAGAGCCATTCAGGATGGTATCAACCTGGCTTTGGACTGTTTGACGCGGGCGGTAACCAGAAGTGTCCGGGCGAGGCGCACGTTTGCACTTGACAATCTGTGCCCGTCCCAGGACCTGTATAATAGGCTGCTGCGGACGCCTATGACAGGTCCTGGTCTTTTTGGAGGTGAGGGATGCAGGCACCTCCAGGAGACGGTCACTCTGGTTAATAACCAGAGGGCGCTGCGGGAACAGTTTGAGGTGCTCCGGCGGGAGCGTGTTCGCGCGGCACCCCCTGCGTATCGTCCTCTGCAGGCTCGAGGTGGTGCTGGCCCGGTCAGGGGCCAGCCACCGTCGCAACGTAGGCCTAGGCCACGGGCGATTCGGCCAGCAGTGAGGGGGGCGCAGGCTCCCCAGCCGCACCCAGCCAGACAGCAGCCCGCGCACCGTGGTGCGCGCGGCGCTGGGCGGGGCGCGCGGGGATCTGGTCGCGGTAATCGGGCCTGATGGCCTGGTTACCGCGGTGGGAACCACTCCGGTGTTGCAGGCCGAGAGAACAGTGCCACTCTGGCCCTCCTTATGTCCACCTCTATCCCTAGGTGGACCGGTGGGCGGCCGTTTGGCCGCCCGCTTGCCAGAGTGGAAGCGGTTGACTCAGGACCGTTTAGTCTTGCGATGGCTTTCAGTCGGGTATCGTCCCGACTGGGTGACAGGCCCGCCATCGCGACTGTCTCTCGCGCCGATCTGGACTCCCATTCCACGGGATCCGGATCAGAGGTTGTGTATAGAGGAGGAAATAAATTCCCTCATACTAAAAGAAGCCATTCAGCCGGCACAGAGGTGCCCGGGCTTCTATTCAACCCTGTTCTTGGTAACAAAAAACACCGGAGGGTGGAGGCCGATTCTCAACCTCAAGCCGTTGAACAAGTTCATCGAGACACCCAGTTTCAAGATGGAGACTGTGCGCTCGGTGTTGGCGGGGTTAGAGCGAGGGATGTGGACAGCGTCGATAGATTTGAAGGATGCTTATTTCCACATTCCCATAGAGAGGAGTTTCCGTCGATTCCTGAGATTTGCATTTCAGGGCCGGCGGTGGGAATTCAGGGTGTTACCCTTCGGAATTTCCACGGCTCCTCGGGTCTTCACCCGTGTGGTTCTCGCGATCACTGCATACCTCCGCAGGAGAAGCATAGCAGTCCACACGTACATAGACGACTGGCTATTGAAAGCACACACCCGGGAATCGTTGTCAGCCAATCTGGAGATTGTTTTGAAAACTCTCTCGGACTTGGGCTGGATAATCAATTTCCCGAAATCAGAGCTAACTCCATCCCAGAAGTTTGTTTACCTGGGCATGTTCTTCGATCTGGAGACGGGGTATGTGTACCCCACTCAGGAGAGGGTTCAAGTACTCATCTCGGTAATTCAGTCGGTGTGCGACAGTCGTCATGTCCTGGCACGGGTTTACTTGAGAATGCTGGGCTTGATGGTTTCTTTGGAACCAGTCATTCCACAGGCCGCCTTGCGCAGGCGTCCGATCCAGTTGTTTCTCATGACACAGTGGACCCAGAGTTCAGGTTCGCTGGACTCGAACGTGCCGGTGTTGGCGCCTCTGATTCACCACCTGCAATGGTGGTTGAATACAGAGAATCTCTTGCTGGGGGTTTTGCTAACCCCTCCCCACCCTCAGGTGACTGTGTATACAGATGCATCGATGGAGGGGTGGGGAGCTTGTCTGGAAGAGTCCACAGTATCAGGGCTTTGGGATCTGGATCAGTCCAAGGAACATATCAATCTACTAGAGCTAAGAGCAGTAGTCCTGGGCCTGGAACATTTCTTACAGAAAGTTCAGGGCAAGATTGTTCTAATTCGTTCAGACAACTCAACAGTAGTGACTTACATAAACCGCCAGGGCGGAACGAAGTCGCCCAGTCTCTGTATGATGACATGGGGACTGCTTTGTTGGTGCCTGGATCATGGGATCACCTTGAAAGCAGTTCATATTCCGGGGAGGTTAAATCTGCTAGCAGACTCATTGAGCCGAAGGATGAGTGTTTTACCCACGGAATGGCAACTAAATCAATGTGTGGCGGATCGTCTGTTCGACCATTGGGGGAAACCCAACATAGATTTGTTCGCGATGAAGAAGAATGCGAAGATGACGACGTACGTCTCTCCGATTCCAGACCCAAGCGCTTTCGCAACAGATGCGTTAGCTATCAGCTGGGAGGGAATGTATGCATACGCATTCCCCCCAGCAATCCTGATTCCAAAGGTGCTTCAGAAAATCAGGCAGCAGGAGTGCCAAGTGCTTCTGATCGCCCCGGATTGGCCAAGCCGATCGTGGTATACGGATCTGCTGGACCTTCTGGTCTGCAATCCGGTTCCGCTGCCTCTGATGGACAACCTTATCTTCCAGGGCAAGGCCCTTCACGACAATCCGTCAATGTTCCGATTGACTGCGTGGATGTTGTCAAGGAATCTAGAATTAAGGAGGGCTTTTCTGAGCAAGCGGCCATGTTTATGGCCAAAGCCAGGAGGGGGTCAACCTCCAGAGCATATAATTATAAAATCAACAGATTTGCAGAATGGTGCTCAAAAAGATGTATTGATCCAATGGAATCATCTATTCAGGTAGTGGCTGATTTCCTCTGTCACCTATATGATGCCTATAGCCTCAAGCCTAACTCTATTGCTGGTTATAAGTCAGCTTTAATGACTGTTATTCCTTGCTTGGCTAATAGGGGGAGTGATGAAGTAAGTACGTTAAATGTATTAATTAAAGGCATGGGCAATCTAAGACCAAGGAATCCTCCACTGATTCCGTCTTGGAGTTTATCACTGGTGCTCCAGGTACTAGGTGATAAGCCTTTTGAACCACTTAGTTCCATTTCTATGAAAATGTTAACTCTTAAAACTGTATTTTTAATTGCTGCGGCCTCGGCTAGGCGTAGGAGTGAAATTCACGCCTTATCAGCCGAGGTTGACCGTTTTGTGGTTACAGGGGAAGGCCTTAAGCTTCTACCTAGGATTAATTTCTTGTCTAAAAATCAGTCATTGAAATATCCAGGTCAACCTATTTTTTTGCCATCTTTAACTAGATATGATCCTAATTCTAAAGTATGGTGCCCCGTACGGGCGCTGCTCCGGTACAAACAGCGTACTTCGGAGTGGCGTACCGACCAGTCAGCGTTATGGTTGTCATATATTGAACCCCATGGTAGGGCGTCTAAGGACACCATTTCTAGGTGGATTGTGGAATGTATTCAATTTTGTCACAAATCCGCCACCGGGCGACAGGTTGACGTGGCCAAGGCTCACAGTGTCCGCGGTGTCGTGACATCCACTGCCCTTTTTAATGGGGTCCCTGTGGATGATATTATGTCAGTGGCTCAGTGGCACTGTGAGTCTAGTTTTACAGACCATTACCTCCGTGACACCTCTAACCCTCTCGCCTTGTCGATTTTGAAACAATAACCGCTTTATGTTTGTGAAGAGTGCCTCCGCATTGCTTATATACTTCGCCATTCAGCGACGGTGACAACCACTTGTCGGGACTGTATCATCCTTCTCTACTGGATTCATGATGACAGCTTCCTAGGACAACAAGGTCAGTCTTGTTCATGTGTTGTTCATTGTTTGTATTGTCACGTTACCCAGTGTTATTAATATGGTGATGGTTTATGTGGGTTGTGGTTCTTTATAGAGAGTATACGAAAATGGAGCCTTTTCGTCTCTGTCCTATAGTACTTAGCACTAGTACGAAGAGAGCGTGTAGGACATTGAGGTCATTTAATCTTCCTCCCAAGGGAGGGGGGGGAGCGCATATGACAAATCGGTCATCTCTCAGGCATCGGTTGTGTTATCCGATGGTTTATCAAATCCTGACTGTGTTTTCACACAGTTTCAGACGTCATAAGTGCCTTAAAACGCTTGAAAGCGTATAGGGAAGAGCTGGTCTTTTGACCTCGCCTCCCTCCCGCCAGATTCACTTTCGAATTCTGGCAATATCAAAAGTATTAGGGAGGTAAGTATACTCTTGATGTGAAATAAACGAAATCTAGGATTTCTTTTTTCACGAGAGAGTTGATACTTACCTCCCTAGATACTGACCCGGCCTCTCCGCCCCACAGAGGCTCGGTCTTCAGGCTCTTGGTAGTTGCATGTGTTAGCCAATAAATGAGCCAGAGGAAGTAGTAGTCGGCGCATGCGCGGTGGTGGGGCAAGCATCCGCCGGACTACCTCTGACTCCCTGCCCAGTAGGGGCACCTAACTGTTTTTAATCTGAGTGTTTTATTGAGTGAAAGCCGATATTTAGCAATATCAAAAGTATTAGGGAGGTAAGTATCAACTCTCTCGTGAAAAAAGAAATCCTAGATTTCGTTTAATCTCCTATGAAACCGTTTGGTGGAATTCAACCAAATTTGTTATGCGAGTTACGCA
>JAVVLW010003507.1:0-14448 GCA_034401795.1 Chaetoderma sp. LZ-2023a | reverse complement strand
CTACTCCCCCCACCCCCTCCACCCCACCACACACAACATCATATGACCCATTCAGTATACAATAGGAAAATAAATGACTAAATGGCAGTCCAATATGTAAAAATCAATAATAAATCATGTTTTGTGTGTGTGCGTGCGTGTGTGCGTGTGGAGGGGTGGGGGGGGGGGGGGGGGGGGGGGTGGGGGGGGGGGGGGGGGTTGGTGGTGTCAACAGCAATAAATAAATTGACCTATATTGACAATTATCAAGTACATTTTAAAATCTTATATATATATATATATATATATATATATATATATATATATATATATATATATATATATATATATATATATATATAAATATATATATATATATATATATATATATTATATATATATATATATATATATAATAATTATATATATATATATATATATATATATATATATATATATATATATATATATATATATATATATATATATATATATATATATATATATATATATATATATATTATATATATATATATATATATATATATATATATATAAGAAGAAAATAATGCACTAAAGATAGCAATCTGCCATTGCATAATAACCGCAGTTACACACCAAAGCACCAACCCTACCTACTCCCCCCACCCCCTCCACCCCACCACACACAACATCATATGACCCATTCAGTATACAATAGGAAAATAAATGACTAAATGGCAGTCCAATTATGTAAAAATCAATAATAAATCATGTTTTGAAAACCATCAGAAAGTTCAAGGTTTTTATTAGAGAATGTCTATTTGCATGCCAAGAATACAATTTTTCAACTTTGCCAGTGGAATGCCTGCCTATATTATCGATTCAGGTATTCCGGGGGTCAGGGGAGGGGGTGGAGGTGAGGGAGGGGGCGGGTTGTATGTGTGTACATTAAAAGAAATAGTGGCCTGTAAGCTGACATTGATTTCCTAGTAAAAGGCTTACTTCTTTACCATTTGATGATCAAGATTGTTTGAAAAAATCTAAATTATTGCTCAGTGAATGTCCATTTGCAGGCCAGTAAGCAACACTTTTTGGAAATTTACCACTATAATGACCGGCTTGCCATGTTGAAACAGGCATTCCAGTGAAAGATTTTCAAAAATAGTCTTCTATTAGCCTGCAAATGGACATTTCCCAAGACCAATGCATGGGCCACTACTGGCCGGCTTGGCCATTAAAGGGTAAGAAAGCATGCGAATACCTTATTATCTCAACATAACTATTACACGTTTGTGATCATTGTATACCAATGCCTACTATAGGAAAGCTGTGAGCATGAGATGCAAGATGGATGCACTTGATGGATTTTATGGTTTAAGATACGCAATGTCTTAAAGTACTGGACCTACTAACTGGAATACCTCCTAAGCGTAAATTTGCTCAGTTGAATATATGGTGTGAAAGTCATTTTGTGTTCGCCAATTACCATTATAGAGTATTGCACTCAGCTGTGATGGCATCAATGCAGTCCTGAACACACTGCTTATACCTCACTCTGAACAATCTTATATATATATATTATTAGAAACTGCTGATTATCATTTATTTAACCATTCAAGAACATCTAAATACTTCCTTATTAAATCTCCATGTGCAGGCCAAAAGAAGATTATTTAAAGAAATTAGTACTAGAATGACTGTCTCGGTTATCAAGACAGTAATTCCAATGGTAAATCTTCAATAACAATCTTCTCTTGGCCTGTAAATGGGCATTCGTCAAGACCACTGTAGAGGCTGGTTTTGTCCATGAAAGGGGTTAAATGTTTTATATGGTCGAAACCGGGTTTTAATATATGCCCTGCCTCAAGAAGAGAGAGAGAGAGAGAGAGAGAGAGAGAGAGAGAGAGAGAGAAGAGGAGAGAGAGAGAGAGAGAGGGGGAGAGGGAGAGGGAGAGGGGGAGGGAGAGGGAGAGGGGAGAGGAGAGGGAGAGGGAGAGGGGGAGAGGGAGAGGAGAGGGAAAGAGGGAGAGGGAGGGAGGGAGGGAGGGGGAGAGAGGGAGAGAGAGGGAGAGAGGGAGAGAGAGAGAGAGGGAGAGAGAGAGAAAGAGAGAGGGAGAGAGGGAGAGGGAGAGGGAGAGAGAGGGAAGAGAGGGGGAGAGAGAGGGAGAGAGAGGGGGAGAGAGAGGGAGAGAGGGAGGGAGAGAGGGAGGGAGAGAGGGGGAGAGAGGGGGATAGAGAGGGAGAGCGAGAGAGAGCGAGGGAGAGCGAGGGAGAGCGAGGGAGAGAGGGGGAGAGAGGGGGCGAGTGGGGGAGAGAGGGGGAGAGAGGGAGAGAGGGAGAGGGAGAGGGAGAGAGGGAGGGAGGGAGGGAGGGAGGGGGGAGGGTGAGAGAGGGAGAGAGAGAGAGAGAGTCACCAATGTATAAACACCATTATTGGTCCTCAACTCAGACAAGGTCATGAAATTGTGTTATTTTAGTAATAGAAAGTTTTAGAATTTCTTAATGTAAGATGAGTACAAAGTCTATCTCCAACTTTGGCCAGCTTTGGCCTCAATCTTGAAAATTTCAAGAAATGCTTTAAAAATGTGTCCGAGATCGTGGCGAGAAGGTCTACAAAAATCACTTTCACAGTATATGACTATATTTACAGCCTTTTGTTATCCTGTCACGTTTGCAGCCGAGAAAAATATGGCATTATGAGATACCAAATTCAATATTTTATGCTCAAGGT
The DNA here is from genome assembly GCA_034401795.1 of Chaetoderma sp. LZ-2023a. Taxonomy (NCBI): domain Eukaryota; kingdom Metazoa; phylum Mollusca; class Caudofoveata; order Chaetodermatida; family Chaetodermatidae; genus Chaetoderma; species Chaetoderma sp. LZ-2023a. Next base: position 11,756 of record JAVVLW010003507.1, on the reverse strand, counting down.
TATGGAAATGTATTGAAAACTGAAATTTTATCCAGCATGGTTCTCATTTGCATAATAATGTAGTTCCAGGTGTCATACACAAACATGTTAAGTCTGGAAAAGTATGGAATTAAGAAACCGGTTTTCACGCCTTGGAATGCATGGAAAATCTGATATTTTCGTCTAACGGTTTGGAAAAAGCAGGAAAAATTAAAACATCACATGCATTTGCAAAATAATATAGATAATATTCAAAATATAGACGCTCTCGACCAGTACAAATTCATACAGTTTTCTGCTAAATTTGCCTTTTTTAATGGATGCTGATTGGGGACGTCATAAAATTGATCTGGAAATTGAGAAATTAGGTGTGGAAAATGTATGGAATTTCATTCTCCTGGTGTATGAATCTTATAGATAATATTCAATATATTGACTACTAATTCTGACAGTTATCTGTTAAATTTGTTTAATTTGAAATGGACACTGGTTGGAGACATCATAAACTGGTCATGGAAGTTGGTAAATTAGGGCAGCAAAAGGTATAGAATTTCATTCTGCAGAAGATGTACATGTTATAGACTTTTGATACTTTTACTTTGCTGATAGGTAAGACTTCATTTGAAATTCAAGATGGTGGGACTGGTCTAAGACATAATGGATGTTGAATATTATGAAACTAACTTGACTGCAACATCTTAGTCATACTAATTTTCGAAATATTAACCAGAATATTTCTGGCAGGATAAAGGATTTGTTATTCTCATGACCTTTCCATTGATCAAGTTCATTGGTAGACCTTAGCAGTAACCCCCCCCCCCCTCGCACACACACACCCCACCCACACACACACCAGCTCGCGGAGCTCATGAATAAGTATTACGATTCACGAACTAAGCAGTCATCAAAAGTAGTAGTAGCGGATAGCACTGTTCGAGTCTGAAGTGTGACTGAGACCAGTATGGAAGTATTATGCTCATTAGTTGAAATATAAGCAACACATTGTAATACACATTCTTCACAATGTGAATACAATTAATACATGGTATAAGCAAAAAATCAAATGCCATGTTACGGGAGACAATTCTGCCTAGTAAAATATGTGGGGTGTGTGGGGGAGTAGAGTGTGTGGGTGGGTGGGGTGGGGTGAGGGTAGGGGTAGGGGTGGGGTTTGGGGGGGGGGGGGGGGCGGGGCAATCAAGCATCATATTGCATATGCGGACACATAAATAGAAATAAATACATTTTTTATCTGGTCTGCGTCAGACTATTTAATCGTTTTGCTATTATTTTTATTATTATTATTATTATTATTATTATTAAATTTGTTTGTTTATTCATTTTTTAATTAATGCATGTATTTCATTAAACTTACGCCGTCATTTATCAATGACATATATATTCTCTTAGCATCTCCCTGAGCTTGCCACATTTAATTACAGAATTCCATATTGAATAATTAATTAGATATGGCCATACAAATTTGCTTGCAATTGCCTTCACATTAATATCCTTTTGGGGCCAGCAAATTCTAAACAAGAGAGATAATCCTCTAGTGGATCGTTTACTTTTCCTTTACAGACTTATCTCTCTTGAACCATTACAATCAAGTATGGAAACGATTGTCGATGATTTCGCTCAAACACCGACCAGGGTGTTTATAGAAATAGCTCAGGTTAATATTCTCAAGGCGCTTTGCCATCGTTTTGAACTGAATCCCCCAACCACATTAGCCAAAGCTGACTTAATTCAATTCATTCTAACTGAATTGGAAGAATTAGGTATATTTGAATCAGAAGGGGTTGCTAGCAATTCGTCATGTATCCCACAACCTGATTCTCCATCTCGCCCACCTAATGCCGACGGTATTAAGCCTGGCCAACCTAACGATTTAAAAATCCCAGCTGGTCAGACTGAGGGTGAATTGGAGGCCTTACGTTTAAAGTTAGAAACTGCTCGTCTGGAGTTGGAATCAAAACGTCTTGAAAATGACAGTAAGCGGGTTGAAATGGATAACGTTCAAATGCAGCTAAATGCAAGTAATGGTCAACGCCCAAATAATAACCAGCGTTACCTTGGTCTTTCCCGGTTGGCAAGGCTTTTACCACCATTCAATGAAGCAAATCCTGATGCATCTTTTTCTGCTTTTGATACAGTAACCAGGACATTTTCTTGGCCTCGACGAATATGGGCATGTCTCTTATGGACATCTTTGTCCGGCAAAGCCTAAACTGCCATCGCTTCTGTTCCTCGTCTAGATAAAGATAATTTTGACGCTTTGAAATCAGCCATATTGAACGCGTATTCATTTATGGCTGAGAATTATCAACTCAAATTTACGAGTACTAATTTAGTATTCAACTATAGACCATGCGAACAGGCTAAACACCTATGCAGAGTTCTAACAAAATGGTTAGAGCCGGAGTCGGTAGACACTTCTAAGAAATTTCAAGAATTAACACTCCTGGAGCAATATAAGAGCCTTCTGGATGATGAAACATCCAGTCGATTAAATATATCGTAACATTAAAACAATTGATGGGGCAGCAGAAATTGTTGAAGATTACTTGAGTGAGAAACAGACACTCAGGAAAACGTTACATGGCTTACATAACGCTCATAGGAAGTCGATGTCTGTGGATAAGAATCAGACAAATAAGTTTAGAAATAAACAAAATGGTGACTCGAAAAAGTCTCAGCCATCGAAGCACACATCAGCGATATAACAATAGCAATCATCGCGAGCATTCATCATCACAGAATGATAGAAGTAATTTTAGTGAAGGCCATGATCGTTCCCGTGCTGGAGTAGTATGCCACAAGTGTGGTGGGTTGGGGCATTATGCTACCACCTGTACTCAGCCAAAAGACGTTTATTAAATCTAAGGCCAAATCATCTATGGTATTTGACCATGATGAAACAGAAGATTCCGATTCTGATAAATATGCTTGGCATGATACATTAGCTAACGAGATAGACTATCCCAATGTTGACCATAATTATATCCTGTATTGTTCAACAGGCTATATGAGCTTACTGGTAGATAAAAATAGCATCGCACCTATACCTGTTAGAATACTACGAGATACAGAGGCCAACGAATCTCTTATTTTAGGATGCGTCCTTCCGTTCTCGATTGAATCATATACTGGGACACGCGTCCTAGTCCGTGGCATATCTTTGGAGTATCTAAAACAATATAAAGTTACGGACGGGTAAATCAAAACATAATGTTACAATTGGGGTATATAAAAGGCATATCTCTAATATTAGGTCAAGTTCGTCCGAAACAGCCAAAGTGGAAGCTACCCACAGTTATCCTACACCAACAACAACAAAGAAGGAATTAATGCACTTTCTTGGTATGACTGGCATTTACAAGAAATTTTGTAAAAATTGTTCTGCAATAGCTTCACCACAGATTAATTTACTAAAGAAGAACGTACCCTTTAATTGGACATTTGAATGTAAAGACGCATTTGACAAAATTCGAGAAGTCCTACATTCTAACCCTGTCCTGATAGCGCAGCCTTTCAACAAAACAATGGAATTAGTTATTGATGCTAATGATCTTGGTGTAGGAGCAGTGTTAATGCAATCGGATCAGCAAGGTCATGCTCATGCTGTTTGTTATTTTCTCGCAAATTTGATAAACATATGCTTCGTTATTCTATGGTAGAAAAAGAATGTTTAGTATTAGTTGTATCATTACAACATTTCAACATATATTTGTGGTCATCAAAATTCCCAATTGACGTGTATAGGGATCACAATCATCTAACGTGTATACAAAGAATTTACATATGGAGTTCAACTATCCAACACTATAACTTGACTACTTTACATGTTAAAGTCCGCGATGCACGAGCTGTCTAGCCCGAAATTATTGATTAATTCTTGAAGAATATTTCCGAATATTCTTAATGATATGAACAGGACAGAGAGCATAGATGATTCGAAAATTGCATGTCAGTAATCAAGTAAGATTTTGCTACTGAAAGCACAGGCTCGATTGCGAGAAGGATTCTAGTACTGCAATGTTGCGTTTCACAAGATCATCTTCGCCCTAAATATATCTTGACTGGCCTATTGGCTCGATCTCGCCAAGACTGAACGCAAGCAAGATATGTCTACTTAAGCTGTGTCAGCACTCGGACATGTAACAGTTCAGTGATCCGTTTATATACAACAGCCAAAATGAACTTTGCCATTCCTGAACAATCAGCAAGTGGACTAACATGCTAGTCGTCAAGCCACGGTGGTGATGCCGAGGGTATGGGCGCAATGTTAGTCTTTGAAATATAATCCGGGGAATCGCCATGTTCAGATGTTCCTAGAAGATTGAAGTTCCTTTAATCGTTTTGTACAGTGTGTTGTTAATGTGCTGAACTGAGGCCTTGCGATAATGTCCGTATCGGTATGATAGAATCCTGAAAGTATTCCATCATTCTCTGAGGGTGTGACGATCCGTATGAAATGTCCGGTCGTAAGTGAGTCAGAGGAATTCTGTACTATGAACATTCCGAGCCAACCATCGCCAACTCGCCGAAGTTGGGATCGCGTCTGCTCTGGAAATTGTCCTGAAGATTCGTTTCTCCGTCGGCAGTATTTTCGTTTTCGCCAGATGATGGATGCCTCCGACCAGTCGCATAGAGTTAGTAGATGGTACCACTCGGACCTTTCGGCTATTAGAAATTCAGTATACTGATCAGTTATTTGGCAACGTCTTTCAGCTTGTATTAAGGTTGCACACTCTTCCCGATCTATCGCAGATTATTGTTTTTTCTCAGGATCTTTATTCTTCTTATTATTATTATTCTTAATGAGTTTCGCAACCTATCTCCTCCTACACAATGGATCTGATCAATTTCAAACTTGGTCAACTTGTAGGACCCCATGGGATCTAGTTTGCTCTTACTTTTCTTTCCGAGATCGGGTGTATGGTTTCCGAGATATCCGAATTTGTGCGGGCAAAAAGTCCCATAGGAAATGTATGGGCGCAATATTCGGACAGCGACTACTCCTAGAGTTTTTCCTCAATCATCTTGAAACTTCACAGACTTCTAGCATGTACAATCCTGTCCATGCAAAATACTTTTTGGGTACAGTGACCAGATTTGGAGAAAATCTGGCATAAGCCGAATTTTATTAAATCAAGGTACTTCATATACCTAGGGCTGTGAGATGGTTGAAATTTGGCATATACGTAGATGTGTTATACTACTCTTGATTAATGAAAGAAAATCGTTAGCGAATATGTTAACCACTCAGAACTCTGCATTTCCGTGCCCACCATTTCCACATAGGAAATGTATGAGAGCAATATTCGGATACTGACTGCTCATAGAGTTTTGACTCTATCATCTTGAAACTGGAAAAACGTCCATCATGTTTTGACACCCGTGTTAGCCCAAAATAAGTTTTGGGTCTGACGACCCATTTTTGAGAAAATCCGGCATGCGGCCACTTTTTTGGAATCAAGACAATTCATATTTCTAAGTTGGTCAAATGCTTGATATTTGGCATATACGTGGATACATTATACTACTGTTGATTGATACAATAAAATCATTGTCGGACATGTTAACCTTTCAAAAAGCTGCATTTCCGGTCCCAACATGCCCCATAGGGAATGCATGGGAGCAATAGTCGGTCAGCGACTGCTCCTAGGCTTTTTTCCGGATCATCTTGAAACCTAAGATATTTCTAGGATCTGTTGACCCCCAAGTTGACCCATAAAATCCTTTCGGTTCAGTGACCAGTTTTTGAGAAAATGCTGCATAAAAAGAATTAATTGACGTTATGAGAATACTTACTTCTATCCCTGTCAGACGGTTGACATTTCTGACATCCCTAGATACCAGAGGCTACTATTGCTTACTAAAATAACATCGTTAGTGAACATATTAACATTTCTATTATTGCAAATCTGCACACTAAATAATATTTCCTTGATATGCTGATAGATGACGGAATTAGTGTTGGGGTGTTTCACCATTTAGATCGTCTGATCCGTGGTGGAATTGCCTCTGAGACACCATTTACAGAACCCAGATATCCCAAACGGTTCATGAGCTATTCAGATTTTTGTATCGTAGACAAATATGTCAATAGGGAATGTATTGGAAATTGATTTGATGATAAATTACCAAGTTTTGGGAATATTATATCAAAACTTGGTACATTTCTAATACCCACAAGGCATGTATAGATCATCTACATACATTGGATCTCGTGTATGGTTCCCGAGAATTCCACGTTTTCTTGTCTAAAAGGTCCAATTGGAAATGTAGTGCTATTCGGACAGCAACTCGTCCTATAGTTTCTTGCAGATCATGGAGAAACTTAACAGACTTCTAGTATCTGTTAACCCACATCTGACACCTACATATACTCCTGGTCCATTGAGTACTATTTGCGATTTCTAGCCTCCAAACCTGGGGCACATTGGCCTGGGGTGCTTTTGTTTTTATTTTGGATCGAGTGAATAATTTTGGAGGAATACGCTTATCAGTGCCCAAAATGCCCCATAGGAAATGTATGACAGTGATATTCTGATAGCGACCAGCACCCCCCACCCCCTTAAATTTCTGCAGATCATGTTTAAACTTAACATCCTTCCAGAATCCGTAGTCACACATCCGACCCAAAATCAAGGAAAATGCCACCACATGTCAAATAAAGGAGAAATTATTGGCTCAATCAACTTCAATAGTTAAATGGAGATAATTCATGCCAAAATCTAAAATTGGTCAGCTTTTTGCATGAATTGCCTCCCTTTACCATTAATTCATTTAATGACCTTTTCCTTGATTTTGGTAAAAATCTCACTACAGCAAATCAGGACACATTATTTTTTACTTTAGGGTCAACGGTATCGGTTTTCAAGAAATCAGCTTTTCCAGGAATTTCAACTTTGGATTTTTGAACTGCGACAGCAGTTCTTATCAGATCAGCATCAGACATGTTCAATGATCATATGAGAAGTGGGCTTATAATAATCCTTAATGCCCAGTCATCGCAGATTTACAGTTACTTCAGTAAGTGTGTTCTAGTTATTATTATTATTATTATTATTATTATTATTATTATTATTATTATTATTATTATTATTATTATCACAGGGTCATGCGCATCCAGGAAGCTGGTCTGATTGAGACATGGAAGAAAATATGGTGGCCTAAAACTAACATTTGTGCAGTAAGGAAAAGTAATGCAGGGAATGTATATTTGATTGACGTCCAGAGTGTATTCTATCTTCTGGCTTTCGGAATAGTTATGTCGGTTTCTAGCTTTGTCATTGAAATTATATTCAAACGTTACAAGGGAAGAAACATTATCTGAGAGTTTCCTGAAGAACAAGCATAAATAAGAGAATAGCATATATTCTGAAGATTAGCTGTACACAATTTATTATAAGCAATATGTAATAATTATGGCGACACAATAAGGGCCCAGTTCTAGTTATTTCTAAATAAAGGTTTGATGTTGTTGTTGTTGTTGTTGTTGTTGGTGTCGTTGTTGGTGTTGCCATTTAAAATAATTCTGAGTCTACTGGACGGATCTTCGACTGAAACAGCAATAGCTTTCAGCAACATCGTTTTCAAAATGGACACTTAAAGCATGTTTGCAATAACTATAGTTCAAGTGGAGGGATCTTCTCGAAATGTGAGTAGACCTTTGTCCATGGGTTCGTTAGAGGTGTGCCCATTTTGAGACCAAAGGCTGAAATGTAAACGTGACAACTTTCAGCACCATTGTTTGCAGAATGGACACTTTTGTCACAACTTAAAAAATTATGGTACTACTGGATCGATCTTATCGAAGACGTGTGCCAAATTTAGGGTCTCAACAACAACCACTTTCAGCAGCATCTTTAAGAAATATCTTTCCAAAATAGGTACTTTTGTCTTCACGGCAGCCCAATTGGAAAATATATATATATATATCGGTTGTGCGACAAATCTGTCCTTATTATCCACGTGATTTACAGTTGTCATAACAACATCATCGTCGTCATCATCATGATCATCATACACTAAATGACTCCATTATCCACAACGCTTGATGATTGTATATGTCATGTAAGAATTAATTTTTGTCAGTAATGTTGATAGTCTTTTACACTGTCGCATGCATAGTGGGGCCACGTCTATGGTACAGCCGGTCTGGTCCACGCTGGCCATGTAATATGCATCTGAACCAAGAGAGGAATGCGATCTATCCCTCAAGTATCTGACGTCATAGTTACACACGTCACCTGTTAGCTGATGCCACAATCAAAATAACGTAGCTCCGTCAGGAAGATCGAAATATTACAAAAAATTCAACAAAATGTGTATTAAATCGCAAAGACATACAATTCGTACAACTGACGGACTATTCAATGTTCATGATGGATATAATTACGTCATTCATTACTCATTGTGATTGTGACGTCAGCCTAGATGTGAGGCAATTGCTTATAACGGCATATACTTGATCAACAGATCGGCTTCATCTATTACATACTATCTAGTAATGCATGCATAGCGTCGATTTGTTCACTGATCTCATCTCCTTCGGGCGGATGGACATTTTGTGATGATTTTAGAATATTCCAGACGAATGCTATATAACCTTATAATTAACAGCGGTTGCTGAAATTATAGGTCGTTTCACGCACAAACGATGCATATGTAATAGGTCCGTTTGTGCAATTATGTGAAACCCATATTATCTGCAAAATGTTCAAATGCTATACACATGCGTTGGGCCAATCTTTGCATAACAGTGTTATGTTGGTTTAAAGTTGTTGGGCCTTTTTGACTAAGATTAAAGTGTAGTACGTGGCAAACGGCTGTGTCACATTTCATTAAATATGTCTTTTAATTTGCCAATTTGCTATAAAGATCAATTTTTTCCAATAGTTCATTAATATTTGTAAAATATGTTGGACCAATGTTATACCAACGAGCAGAATGATGTTGGGCCAACCGTGAGCGCCAAAGTTGGGCCAATATTAGAACGTTGGACCAACATAGTATTGTTAGCTGGGAATGTCTTCCAATACAATAATATTACAAATATTCAACAGTACATTTGATTTTGATTGGGAAATATGCTACTGTCTGAGCTGTATTGTAACCACGTAAGTATCGTAGAGGGCCAACACAGTCTGCACTGACATGGACTGTTACGTATTTCTGATTTATGAAGATGTTTCAAATGTTGCCATTGTTATTGGCTCCGCCATTGCCATCGCCAGGTTATGCCTTTATGTATCGTCGTCGTCGTCATCGTCGTCGTCGTCGTAGTAGTAGTAGTAGTAGTAGTAGTAGTAGTAGTAGTAGTAGTAGTAGTAGTAGTAGTAGTAGTAGTAGTAGTAGTAGTTGCTGTTGTTGTTCACGTCGTCTGCGTTGATAATGCCATTATTATTGTTATCCATGTCGTCCTTGTTGCTGCTGCTGTTGTTGTTGTTGTTGTTGTTTTTATTGTTCTTGTTGTTGTTGCTGTTGTTGTTGTTGTTTGTGATTATGATGTTGTTGATTATGTCGTCGTCGTCGTCGTCGTCGTCGTCGTTGTTGCTGTTGTTGCTGTTGCTTATTATACCCTTGCTGATTATAGTGTTGCTGTTGTTGTTGTTGCTGCTGCTGCTGCTGCTGCTGCTGCTGCTGCTGCTGCTGCTGCTGCTGCTGCTGATGATGATGATGATGATGATGATGATGATGATGATGCTGTTGTTGTTGTTAACAGCGTCTGGGAAACTCTCTTGCTATAATTTTAATAAAGTTACAAGATTCGTTCATAATCTATGTTTTACTGTTGAAAATAATCTTTGGAATTTGTCGTAGTTTGGTGGAGTATGGTAGTCTTTTTGGATTAGTTATCTGCTTTTTTCCTCGAAGAATTTGCGGGTCAAAATATAGTGATATTCATCATCTATATCATTTTGTGATCATGGACGTAGTTAAAAGTGAACTCATTCATTGGCTAATGAAGTTACTAGTAGCTTAAACACATTTACCAGCTAGTTATTCTTCTGCTTTGAGTTCCGTATGCCCAGATGGGCAGCCAGAATCACTACAACGAGGCTTTACAGTCAGCAAACCACTGTCCACTTTGTCAAGTCCATCATAATAAAAGTCAACTTCCTTCCACAGTCCTTGCCATGTGTTCTATATAAAAAGAAGATATTGAAGGATTATTTAAATATTAAGCATCGTGTGGTTTAATATGGCAATGGAAAATGGCCGTCAGAATGTATTTAATAATTTCACATTGTGGATTTTTATGAGTTTGTCTGATCAACCGACTCTGACGGGTTCATGTATGGCCTACCGTATTGATGCTTTTGTGGACCGGAATCTCGAGGTGACCAATACCTTGTCATATACGATGTAGTGGCATCTTTAAGGTAACAACATTACTCTGTCCATGAACGTTAAAACGAATAACGGTAATTATGTAGTTATGTATATTTGTGTATTGTGAAGAAGCGAACGCTGCTGAAACTGTCATAATCAAATAGGCGTATTCGGCGGTAGAATAATATGAGCAGCCTATAGCCTGCGCATGATAATCTGTAACGATGTAGACAATTCGTAAACACGAGTTAACAACTATGGAATATAGCGATGTAGACAGACAAGTCAGGCATAGCGCAGAGTAGCAGCTATGGTTAATACTTATAGGCATCATGCATTGAGGTCGGAATATAGCATAGCGTAGATTGTATAATTGACGCAAGACAATGTGAGTAGGTTACAGAGTTAGCGCAGAGCAGCAGCTATGAGTAATGGTTATAGGCGTCATATATCGAGTTAGGATGTAGTACTAGTAAATTATATGATTAACGCAAAGAAGTGTCAGTAGGTTTCGTAATTGACGCAAGACATCATTAAAGTTTAGAATTAACGACGGTAGACGAACACCCCACCCTCAAAATTAATTGTGGCTGGACCTAGACGTAAACAGCGTTGGGGCAATCCCCATAGTTTCCCAAGCCACAAGTCCGTTTGCGTAAATCGGCGACAGACGTGTCCAAACCCGTGCAAGGGCCATGGTGTAGCGCGGATCGCTCAGTCGGGTACGAACAGACTCGCGTTAGCCGGGTACGAAACTGTCCGGTCTGAGTTGCTCCAAGCCACTCCCCCGTTAGTTCCATAGGTTGGTGCGTGTAGCCACTGTATTGAGAGCTCAACATAATAGAGTCTGTAGGAACGCCTAGCGCTCATGCCCGCCAGTAAGAGATAGCTCACTCATGCTATGCTGAGGGTAAGAGAAATGGTGTTCCCATGGTACGAATATCAGTAATTTAGGAAATCCTTAAGATGGAACCCTTTCCTTCAACCTTGATGTGAATAGAGACCAGGATCCGTTGGGAAACACGAATCCCTTTACAGATTTGAAATCGGTTCAGTATTGGCTGAGATATCAGTAAAAGGAAATTGGTCTGAAAAATTCTCCAAAGTTGGTTTAGATCGCAATCGCGCATGCGTTGGTAGCGTGACGTCATGAACACGTGATCTTCATAGGCTATGAAGTGCGCGATGATTGGTTGAGCTCTGCTGTAGTGACGCTGATTGGTCACCATACAGTATAAAAGGACTTGCCCTGACGATATTCCTCAGTCGAACCATAGGTCGTCCAGAGCAAGGAACATTATCCGTGCCTACTTGAAAGAGAGTTTCCCATTTACCAACTTCGGGGATCTGTGAGCCGAGTCGCTGTTTTCATCCAGTAACATCCGAAACTAGTATGTGAAACAATTTGCATGTCTGATGTCTCACCGAAC
>JAVVLW010003506.1:0-50000 GCA_034401795.1 Chaetoderma sp. LZ-2023a | reverse complement strand
CTACCGTACCACGCTAACCAGTGGACATTAGAAATAGCACGTATCTAGTGCATCAGTATGTCTTGAATTATCGTTTCTGTCTGCGAACAGTGCCTTCAGTGTCGCCACTGAGCTAAGCGATGCAAATCTCCTTGTGCCGTAAAACTATCACCAAGCCTCTTCAGCAAATGAAGGTATCTTCTTCAAGCACCGCGTTTCGTGTGCCACGAGCTAGCTGCAAATTGGACAGCTATGACTTGTATTATTAATTTGTTGCCAGTGACTATGAAGCGCCAATAACTTCGAATACCGCATCGATTCCCGAGAACCTCGCCAACAGACACCAACATGACTAACATGGGCCAACTTCGCCAACATGCGCTGATGACTAACAGACGCCAACTAGACTGTGTATGCTGTAAGAACGAACATTGTGCTGATGACTAATAGGCGCTCATTTTTAGTGTAATATAGTTATATCTTATTTATCTGTAGCGCTGATTACAAGTAGGCGCCGTAGGTCAGTCTGCCCTTATTGTATCGTATAGAACTGTAAAACAGCGAGCGCAGTTTTTAGATATTACTACTTTTTCATTATTACTTTTTCGTTAGGTGCAGACGCTTATGCTTAGCTGTATACTAAACAATTACAACACTTACTCTTTTAAAACACAGCAACACTTTTTCACTATAGTAAAGGAAACTGGTCTGAAAATTGCCTCGCCAATATAGCTAAAGACACGGTGACTAATCCTAACTAGTATTTTGTTAGGATATAGTAGATAGGGACGATTGCTTGAATAATGGAGTGATGTTTATTGCAGAGCTGCTGTTCCGGTACTGCTGCTCCATTACATAAGCAGACTGACGTTTCCGTAGTTGGCCACCAACTACGGGGGCCTTCTAAATTACTAGAGCAGGTGCCGCTTTCTATGACTCTCCGGCCTCTGGCCAACTAATTGTCTGGTAGTCCCCTCCGCTGGTTTGGTTAGCACTGATCCGGGAAATCATAGAGGTTTCTCGATGGTGAGAATCAAAACAGCGATGCTTCACACACACTTCGCCTGTACCTTAATCTGTATCCTTAGCTAGTCTTTAAGCCAAAGCAGGATTCACTGCACTAATGTTAATTATAGTAGGTACGTCCTAGCAGTGGACCTCAGTACAAGTACATAACCCTAAATGCAGCTAAATGTTAGCCCCAGGGATCGAATCTCATATGGTTCACTCTCGCCATGCTCGGTGTGAGCTGAAAACGCAGTTCACAGACTAACTCCATTGTGACTGGGAGAAGCCAACCAGCTCCCCACATCTTCCAGGAAGGTCGCCAATATCTGCTACCTGCTTCTTCAGCCTTCGCCGTAACTTGATACATTGCTTGCTCAATGATTTTCTGTGTTATCTGTCCATGTCTTGTTACTCGTGGTTGTTCTGACACGTGGTTCGGAGTTACTCATCGGCACTCGACTCGTCGCACAGCAACATGTACTTGTCATCAGACTGAGAGAGTCGTCCAATGGGTACGTGTCGAGATGACTATCCTGGCTCATCCACCAGGAAGGCAACCACCACCAAAATTAAGTAGGCACAAGCCATTTGTTGTCACGCTAGGAACTTCTCCTATACAGGGGTACTTTTCAGATATATATATATATATATATATATATATATATATATATATATATATATATATATATATAGGCTAAGTATCTTTGGCGAAGAATAAACACAGACGGCCAATACGTCACTATATTTATGTTGCAGATAACGATTTCTTATTGTTAATCCAGGATATTTTCAGCTACAAGGCGACTTACAACTTGCCATGCTAAAATACATCCGAATTTTAGTAATTAGCAATGCAGAGACACACCGGCTACACCAGTAGTCGGGATGATATGGTGGTGTTTGCCACATGCGTCAATGGTCGACTGGAACATGAATGTTCCACCGACATTCGTGGTCGCTCTTTATGGTCACCGGTGCCTCGCACTCCCCTCTTTCCATCCCGGAGGCTAGCTAACCAGCATCGTCTGGCCATCGAGTACTTGTCGGATTCCGAGAAGGAACTATAGGGGCAGCGTAACGCCGGTGCTATGAGTGGCGCTTTATGTGGGGGCTCGAAGTGGCGAACCCATAACCGCAGCCGCCATTCAACCCTGATGATTATTCCGCTGAAAACTATGGTGAGCACCATGATGGTAGAGCAGCGCACGCTGTAACCGGAAATCTGCCTGACCAGCACGTCGCACATGCGGGATCTGTCATACCAACACAACATGAGTATTCGCCAATTAGCGATGTCGCATTCCTGAATACATCAGAGGCGAACATGCAGTTTTTAACGTTGTCAGACGTTCATGGACGGTGGATATCACCCACGTCAGCCTATGAACGTCGGCCTAGAAGTTCCCTAATATGGCATCATATACATCCTACCGCTCCGCTTCCACCTAGCGAGTTAATGGAACAACACCAAGTACGAATTCACACTCATAGGCCCGCATTTCCACGACAATGTATTCCTTCACCGATACCGTGCCATACAACACAATCACTGGGTTATGGCCCAAAGGAGGCAGCCCTTCCAGCACAACAATGTGTTATGCGAAGTCATGCGCCACCACTTGCTACATCACCAACACACACAACCTAACAGCCACGCACATCACCTGGACAACTGTTGTACAGGGCTCGTGCAACACAATGCCCTACTGAACGACCTCTCAGAATAAGTGATCAGTTGCGATATGATGCAGCACACATACACAGACCAATACCCACCTTTAAAGCCACAGAACCGGCTAGGTGGCATCATACCTCATACCAGCAGGAATATGATAGGTCGGACACACGACAACAGTATCGTTCACAGCATCAACCAGCAGTATTCCCATTCGTCCAGCCATACCACGAGGATTCGCATCAATCGCACCCATTCACAGCACTGGCAAAGTCATCCTCCACCCCGCATGCATGGGCCTCTGTTTTAGCTCTGTCCACCCCGCCATGTAGGGCACTGTAGAACCTCTGCCAAGAGACCTCATTCTTCCGCTTTGACATTCTCTTAGCCGAGCACTTACTTGCAGTTGCGCTCTCCACGTAGTAGCATTTGGAGAAGAGGGCGATACCAAAGACCCTTCGAACTTGAGCTTGAACAGTCCCAGAGTCCATGCAGACCATTTGTCCCAAGCTAGCCAGTCCCACTTATGAACCTGGTACATTGCTCGCATCTCTTGGCGAATGACGTCGTCGATGTTGGAGCCTGCTATAGCAATATACGCGGAGTCAGTGTCCATCTGCAGGTACTCAAATCTGTCACGAGCTAAATAGCGATCGAGGAAGTCATAGTAGAACTCCAGCATTCGCACTTTGAAGGACCTTCGAATTGTGATTCTCGGCTTGCGAGTCTGGAGCTGGTATGACTCACTGATCTCCTCAAGATCTTCGAACCATGCACTACCCAGGGCCTTGTCTACCCCCACGTTCATCCTGCCTGAAGCTGGTGTTGCTATGACGTTCTAGGGCTTCGATGGGGTTCCCGTAGGCACTGTTGCCGAGGAGTTTGAAGAGATCTGCCAAGAGCTCTTTGCTCTTATCAACATCTCCCCAGCGGCGGGCCTCCGTAACATTCTCCATGAACCACTCGAATGGGCGCTGGGCCTCATAGTCTATGGTGCGGTATACAGCAGTGATCTCCAGGCCATGGGTTATATACCACTCGAGTGTCGGGGTGTACAGCAGCTGTTTCATGCCAGAGATGGCACTGACCAGCTTCTGGGTGGTGGGACGCTTCCTCCCTGGTCGCCATAGATATGCCAGCATCTCAGAAGAGTGTGCATCTACCGGGATCTCGCGGTCATAGAAGAGAGGAGGCATTTCCTCGAACATTGCCCAGAGAGACATGGAGCCCTCTATATCCACCTCAGCAAACCCAAAACAGCTGTCTGCTAGGAGAGCCGCCTTAAAGCAGCTACCCCACTAGCACCAGACCAATGGTGCACTGTCTCCTTACCACATGGCATCTCTTTGGCCATCGTTGACAGGTACAGAGAATTTGCATCGTAGCTGAGTAGACGTTAGCAAACACGCTCACTCTGGCGTATTTGAGTCACACCAACCTCGTGGTATCTGGTGAACACGATGCTGGGACCTCCGACAACAGCACCCTTCAGCATCTCGTAGGCTTCCTTGCCTGGTGAATAGAGGCTAATATCCGGCATGTGCTGAGCGGTTCCACGTAAGAGGTACCGCAGTGACACACCTGGGAGAGACACCGCATCTTTGAGGATGTCTATTTCTTGTTCTGTGTAGAACTCCCGCATCCGCTCTAGGGTGTCGATGAATGGACTGGCGTTCAGGTTGTTGTAGTATCGCAGCCAGTCGGCGAATGTCCGCATTCCATGCTCGCTGAATGTCTGGTTACACTGTTACCACTCTGATCGCGTCAAGAGGTAGCCACCCTTGAGCTTAGATGTCCATGCTGAGTAGTCAGAAAGCCCTGAATAGTTGAGCTTCTCATGTGTGTCAAACCATTCATACGGGAAGCAGCTCTTCTGCTGTGTACACCCGTAAGCTTTGAATCATAATTCGTATGAGATTCCTGGGCCGAGGTACTTCAGCACATCGAGAAACCATAGCTCAGGTGTTATGAGGAACATTGTCTGACTAGCCTTCTTGGCGACTTTCACTGTACCTGTACTGTCAGTCAGCTCATCGACAAAGTACTTCTTGATGAGGTTCAGGTCATACCACCCAGAGTTGGACCCCAGTACAGGCACTTTGTCACACCACTCCTTGATCAGTCGCTGCTGTTGCTTTGGGAGCTTGTCCAGGTCTGTCGGTACGTCCTGTGCCCTAACCCTTGTCCGGATTAGATATGCTCGCCGTTGGATCACCAGCATGAACTCTCCGATCAGTTCTTTGGGGTCAGGATTGCAGAGGTGAGTGGGCTCACCCGTGGCGCCATCTAAGGAGCAGCCAACTGACTCAGCGATAGGTATGTGAGTACTCTCGATCGTGAGAGTCGCCGTAGGATGAGTCTTGATACCATCTAGGAGTGCTTCGAAGTCGTAAACCATGAAGTGTGGGTATGGGACCGTCGGAACGCATTTAGGGACGCTTGGACATAGTTTTATACAGCACTCCCACTGTACCACAAGCATGCATCCAGATGCCCTCACCTTCTCCTCTCTCAGGACTGTCTTGCGATATCTATGTTCGGCATCCTCTCCTTGCTGGTGTTGTGGATAGCCATGGAACTGGTAAACGGTGTTGGTGGTCAGATCATAACCATCTACGGGAGCACCCTCGATCCAACGCTCGCCACCGTGCCCACACTCTACATGGTGTATGTGTACGCCTCTGTTTCTCGACTCATACTCGATCCAACGAGTAGCCGCTGCACTGGATGGTTGGGGCGGATAGAAGGCTTTCTCATGCGCAGACTGTGGCGCCTCAACATTCTCGCCAGGACACACGATTGTTGTTTTGCCACCTGTACAGTGATCAGCGTGGCATTGAAGATTGCATGCATGTGTCAACTTCTGCTGACATTGACTGCAGACTAGTGTATGTGCCAGCTTGGAGATGTTCTTGATGCAGAAAGCGTGGTGGTCCTACACTATGATGGTCATGGTGTCACGGTAGTGAGCCGCTTGCCTGATCAAGTGCCAGGTGCCCTCTTCGGTTGGTTGTTACACGCGAATCCCGATCTTGGTGAAGAGCTCTACCTTGTCCAGCTGCTCCAGTGAGTTCTTGCGGACATCAGGTACTGTCACTGTCTTGCTGTAGAACTGTGTGGCAAGCTCTCGTGCAGGAACTGTACTTCTATCAGCTCTCGTTCCTAGGTGGAGAGCTAGACATCTCCAGAGACACATGTTGTCCCTGTAGGTGTCGAGGGCAGTCATACTCTTCTTCTGTCATAGCCAGTCTTGGATGGGGCCTGTCCCAAGTAGAGGTTGGCAGTCGATGACAGCCCTGGCCTCAACGTTGATTGATCGAACGAAAGCCCACTTGATATTGTCTGTGTTGAGGCGGGCTTGCTCTCTTGCTACCACCCTGTCCTGAGCTATCGTGGTCAGCCACGGGCTGCCTAGAGCATTCTTGTGGAAGAGCATCACCCTACCGGCTTCGATGTGACGGATGCGATAGGTATGGGTGTAGCGGAGGTAGAAGCATTATGGACACTCTGTTGGATCTTTTGTATAATCTGGCATGTGACGTCTCCTTCTAGACCTCTGAAGAATGTCCAGTGTACTGACCGGCGTCCTCAATCCTCTGTCTCTCTTTCGCCGAGACGCTGGTCGAGAATGTGTTCACCTTCGCTCCTCATGCCCCAGGCTAACGGTTCAGACCTCGGCCCCCTCATCACCCGCTTAGTGATCCTGCGTAGGGAAGGTAAGCGCTCCAGTGGATGGTCCGCCATCTGCCTCACTACGGTCTTGGCTCGCAAGCTAGCAGTCACCTCCTCGTCCAACTGACGAAGCTCACGTATCCGCTGCACCTTCTTGTGGGGATTCCAAGGATCCTCTTTGGTAAGAGCTGCAAACCTTCCCATCTTCATTGCTCAGGAGAGGCGCTTCTGCAACTCCTCGGCACGGGCCTATCCGATCATTTGGAGCAGGTCGGCTTTCTTGACCTTAGAGTAGCCACTATTGCAATAGTGCGAAGCTGTGCAACAGTAATCATTGAGTATATCACTGTGGATACCTGTCTCTAAATGGGCGTTCAGACCCGATTATGTTTGTTGCTGGCGATTAGTACCTGTGGGGGTGGGGGGTCCGTCGTGTCGATGTGATAGTGGATGCGTGTCTCCAAATGGGCGTTTAGATGTGTGCGGGGTTGATCACAAGGCGCTCAGGCCCATTGTGTGTAATATTGTTTGTAGATGAGCGTTTACATGTAGTTGAGTGTTTTGAGTGTGTACACGTAATGTAAGGTTGTGCGTTCACACGTGGTACACCATTATCGATGCTGTGTCTAATTGGGTGTTAACGCATAGCAGGTGGGCTAAACTACTATTCTTAACTTTGGGCCAGTCGAGGGTCTGTGGTCTGCAATCATGGGTTTTATGTGACTGTGCGGGTAAAGAGTAATTGTAGACATGGAATCACGTGATCATGTAGCTCCGATCGGCCGGATGGGTATGGGCAGTCCCAGTTAGGCCGGGTATGGGACACCCGCTCCGAGTGCGAGCATGCCTCTTGGATTGGATAGTATGTGTGTATACCACCGTATGAGAGAGGTATGGCTAAGTCCATAAGAATGCGTAGCACGCATGCGTACAAGTCAGATCTTCCCTGGCAACACGTGTCAGTATTGTGAGAGAGTGTATGCTTATATTGTACCGAGGTTGTACTGGGGATCACTTCATGCTCGTCGTTCCTGATATCGATCAGGACTGAAATGAAGCGAGAATTTCAAAACTGTTTACCATTTTAAAATCGGACCAGAAATGGCCGAATTATCCACAAATGCTAATAGTGAGATTTGAACCTGTGATTTTAAGTGTGCCAATAGGACAAAACGAGGATCCAACGCATTTACTACCTCGACCATGTATGAATTAGTAATTATAGCTGATGAGTTATGTGTTCTCATTGCTGTATTGCTGCGCTTATCAGTCCCTCTAGATCTTGACGTCACTTCGCGACAACGTGTATATTATAGACTGTAATTTTGTAGTTACCAGTTTGTTATCAGTCCAATTGATCTGTTTGCTATTATTGCACAACCATTAGTATCATTATTTGCAATCTAATTATCGGTTCTCCGTTGGCTCAGTTGATAACAGCACTGAATTGTAATAAAAAAAACCATGGTTCAAATCTCTCAAACAGCTAGATGGTACCAAGTTCGAAAAACAGTACGATAGGAGCAACAGAGAACCACATAAAAACACTGCAGAGAGAGAGAGAGAGAGAGAGAGAGAGAGAGAGAGAGGCCAGACAGGGCCGTCGATAATGCGGGGGTTCTCCCGAAGAGGTGGGGCGCGGGAGTTTTATATTTTTTATATTTTTTGTTATGTTTTTTTTGTTTAATGACAGTTTTACTCTTTACCCATCAAGACCATGTCTCTAAATGGGCGTTCAGACCCTATAGTACCAGGCAGCCGTTCGGCGATCCGTGGTGTCCCCCCCCCCCCACGCCCATCTCAACATACTTATGCCTCAGGGATTGAGAGCGTGGTGGGGGCCATGGATGGCAGAACGGCGGCCAGTTGAGGGAGGTGGTATCATTTGAATTCCGACACTACTACTCGTGGTGTTTTGCCGCCAAAGCATGGGTGATGCCGTAGTGCGCTGCGGTGTAAAGATGATCACACTGGTGGCAGACAGCTCTCTGGCATAAATGGGCCTGTTTAATATGAAGCTGAAGATCGGCGTTTCTGGAGATTCTTTTCTGGCAAGGAATGGTACCGCTAGGTGCTCAAGTGCACCGAAATCGCTTGGTTTCTGCTTGCGGAGGAGAAATCAGTTCCTCGTCGGAGCTATCAGACAACCGTAGATCGTCTTCAAGGGACATCAGGCCATTCTTATAGCCACACCGCACGCCTATTCTCTAGTTAATTTTTCGGCACCGACTTTTAAATTTTCAAACATGTTTATTGACATAGACTGAATATATAAAAAAAAAAAACGGAATTTGGTCTTCAACACGAAAGAGGCCTATTGCCAGTAACTTTCCCTTGTGTTGAATTGATAGGGAAGATGAAGTTACGGTGCACGATTTTCTCCTTGTATAGCTTTTGGTGACATCACAGGAGGGCGGATGAACATGCCTGATCTTTTTCGAGGGGTGATTCGGCCGCTCCACCTGCGAAAATTCTTTATACTTTTCTCCATCACTGAACGGTTATTTGTGTTCAGGCTAGGATGGAAGGTGTATGGTATAAGACAAGGTGAGCACTTACTCCAACTTATTATCAAGGGATTACCGGTTTTTAGGTGGTACTAACAGTGAACTATATTATTCACGCGCATGCCTATTCTTTAATTAAAGTGAGACGATTTTCTGTTTAGATGCTTTCAAACTTGCCCAATTTTATCTTAGGCTAGGCGGTCTGATGGGGTAGGTGAGAGCAAGATTACGTCAGCAGCCCATTGACTCCGAGTTATCACCTCTCACCTCCTCCTCCTCTGCTCGCCTGGTAGGGCGCAGATGTGAGGGGGGGGGGGCATCCATTTGTTCATAAGGCCTTAGGCATATAGCAGTAAGACAGTAAGTACCTATCATATGGTATATTGGTAGTTACACCGTTTTAGTTGATTTGAAACTTTGGAGATTTTTCACCGTTTTTAGTACATTGGTTGATAAGAAAATGACTACGTGCCATGCCGTTGTTTATGACCGGGGGTGGGGGTGGGGATGGGGGTGGGGGTGGGTGGGTGGGGAGGTCCGTTTTCATCCCGGCATCTTATTCACACGTTGGTACTTTTCATTACCATGTACAGAATAAATTATTTAAACCCTGCTTCCAAAAATAGGAATGCAGGGTTTGTGTGTCGGAGAATTATTTTTGAAATTGTCTCCGTGTTTTGACTGTTTATGTTTTGATGATGCTTTTTATTCAGCCGCTAATTGCATGCATAATAATTGTGGTAGAACTTATTCAGTTTTTAGCTGAATGTACCGTCTTGTCTTATTTTCCTGTCTTTTTACAAACCTATGTCTTATAAGCATCAAGTTACTGACCGCCGTATTAAGCATGGTTGTTTTGTTAAATGGTGTGTGGACGGCCAAGCATCCCTCTCCGTAGGAGGGACTTGTCCTGTCACACCATGCATGAATGCATGCGGTACAGTCCAACTCACATTAAATGTGCGACAGTTACAATAAATAGCACAGTAATGTTTACCGTTGTTTAGAGATTACGTGATTTTTATTCATCCTGAGTGTCCGTATCGTTTGATGTGTTGATGAGTGTTTTTACTATGCCTGGCTGGTAATTTTCTATTAGTCCAGCGTGGTGGTGAAATGTTAATTTTTTTGTGACAGGGTGTTAGCGAGGACAACTTTAACGGACTTTAAATAGTTTTCGCTCCGTAATGGCCGAGCCTTATAGCAGGCGGGACGGAGTTACTTAGGGTGGGTATTATCATTTAGATTGCTGCCGTTCTTGAATCAAACCATTGTCGAATTTCACTTTCGGTGGCAAAATCCTACTCATTACCGACGGCAGACTGCTGTATATCCTGCACTCTTATTAAAGCGGTCTGATATTACGTATATAAGTGACTCCGTGTACCGTTATTCCATTTTTATGTCATTCCCTATGGAGGGTTGTACCAAGGGGCGCGTAATGATGCTTTTATTTGTAGCTAACTTTCACCGTTGTGAACGCTACCGCATGCTTTTGGTGAAAGGGAGGTGTAGGGCGGTATCTGTTGCTATGGTTTTGGTGAAGTACGGTGTTGTAGTGCGGGGAAATCTTTATGAGGTGTTTATGGTGGCGATGTTTGTGTTTGGGCTATGAGCAGTTTTCCACGTTGATCATGCCACTCTGGACCATGGTTATTTTCAGAGAATACGGTGAACGGTAGGCGCACCATATTATTGTAGCGTAGGATGTGGCGGGTTCTGTATGCCATGCATATCTGTTTGAAATGGATAGGCGTATGCTGGTTGAATGTATACCACATTATATGCGGCATGTCTGTTGCCTGTCCTTACAGTATGTGGCAAATACGGTGGGTGTGTGAAGGTTCTGGCGCGTTACGGATTTTTAGTTTCCTTGCCTGGTGGCAAGTGGTGTTGGTGAATGTGGCGTTCTGTGTTTGGTGCATGTTCTGATTTTCTTTTATTGAGCCCTAGGAATAAACGAGCCGCGAGTCTATAGATCAAACTTCTCCCACAACTACGATTAGTTGTCTTAACAACTACCGTACGGGGAGACAATTCGCCTGTAACCGTTGACCCGCTCATGTCAGAGGTATTGCGGTCCTCGGACGACCGGTGTAGCTCCGTTGGGTACGGTTTGGATTGGATTATAGACAGCATATGGAATGAGTGCCATTTGCGGGACGTATGGCACTGTATTCCGGGAAAGGGGCGGAGCTTGGAATGGGAACGGTGCAGCCAGTCTAATCGTGGCTGCCTGGGATGGAAATGGAGTCGTGTTTGACACGAGGGAAGCGGTCTGGTATGGCGGAGCTGTCTGGAGGGATGATGTCCATGGGAAATGGGGTACCATATTTTGGGGCAGGCTTTGGAGCGGCACCAGGATGTACGTTTTCCTGTTGTCTGGAACAGGCCAGGGTTTCATCAAACCTATGCACACTTATGCTATTTGTTATATGTTCTACCGTGCAGGAGTTATCACCTCTTGGGACCGCTTCTGTCTCTGCGTGTGGCAACTCTATAACACGGTGATAGCACGGAGTGTATTTGAGAGGGACGAGGAAGGGGAACAACTTTTCCATCCTTTCCCTTGGACAGTACAAACGAAAATGTCTTCAAATACGGTTTACCAGATCTGGAAGTCCCGTGCAGAGGCGGGAGAGTACGTATCTCGTCGTCGTCCCCTGCGTTAGCTTGTTGTCCGTCCTGCCACTGGCTTGGTTGGGGAAGGGCCGAACTAGCACCATAGTGCATTTGGCTAATGGTGGGAGCACCTATCCCCATAGAGAAACTTGTCTGCGTACCAGTGCCATGTGTTTTACTCAGTACGATCTCTGGTACTGAGTTGTCACAACTGACCGAAGTGGATGACTGAGGTCAAGGCATCCGAGACACGGATTTGGTAGGTCATGTCCGACGTCTTACCTATTACCACATAGGGGCCTTTCCACTGGTAACTCAGTTTACCCGACACATTTGGCAAACATCATGTATCGCAAAGCCATACCATCTTTCCTACCTCATATGGGTTTCCATGTACACAACGGTCATGCCATGTTTTCTGGCGCCGGTGTACGATGGAAAGTGTCTCCCTTACTAGCTCATGGGCCTGTTCTATCCTTTGCCACATGAGTTCTACGTATAGAGATGGTGAGTTTATTTCTCCAGGAATCTTAGGCTAACTCACCGCCTAGCATTAACTTTTCAGGGATATAACCAGTGCTAGAGTGTATTGATGTGCGGGATGCCATCAATACATATGGGAGCCATAGGTCCCAATCACGAGAGTCAAGGTGTGTTTCTTTAGTCAACATCACCGCTAGGGTTCAGTCGAATCTCTCTACCATACAATCCCCACATGGGTGGTACAGTGTGGCACGGGTCTTAACCATGTGGAACAATTTGCAGAGCTCGGAGATCAGCCGTCTCTCAAAGTTACTACCGTGGTCAGAATGTAATTCAAGTGGCATACCAAAACGGCAGAAAACATTGCTTGTCAGGACCTCAGCAATGGTGCTGGCCCCTTGATCTGGCAGATCAAATGCTTCTACCCGCTTCGTGAAATAGTCCTACAATACAAAGATGTATCTATTTCCTTCATCCATAGTATTCAGTGGTCCCAGCACATCTATGGCTACTCGCTCTCACGGTGCTCCGACAATCTTTGTGTGCAACGGTGCAAAGTCATGCTGTCTCACAGCTCGGCGCTGGAAGGCCACACATTTTTCTACCCATGCCTTTACACTGTCGCGTATGCCTATCCAATGGAATCTAGGTTTAATTCATTGGCCCGTTCTCTCTACGGCAAGGTGACCAGCATTATCATGTAACTGTTCCAGTATCCTGACTCGGTACTGCTCTGGTATTACTATTCTATCATTGAGGTATAAGACACCGTTATTAATTTGGCACTCTTCATACCACTGATAGTAATAATTGGCCGTAGTCGACAAGGGACTAACGGATTCCTTGGAAGGGTGCTCCCCTTCCTGGACCCAGGTATACACTTCTCGTGTCTGCACATCTGTAGACTGCTCTTGAGCAAGTTTCACCGCATCCTAGTCTGTACATTGGAGCTCAAGAAATGCGAAAGAGATATGAAAAGAGACAAAAGCACTTCAAAGGAAACACCAAGAAATGTTGCCAGCACAAATAGAAGACCCAAACCACACCCTTGATCCTCCACCCTGGGAAAACAAACTAGAGAACATAGCTATTCGCACCACAGTACCTCATCTCACAACCAAAGATGAACACAGTGACGTGAGCAAGAAGGCCCATACCCTAGCCATGCTGGAGGAAATGTACCCTCAGGAGACATGGATACGGATCTACACAGACGGATCAGCCAAAGATGCAATTAGGAGCGGAGGTGCCGGACTGCACATACAGTATCCAAACGGACAACATGAGTCAGCTGCAATAACGACAGGCAAACACTGCACAAACTACAGAGCTGAAGTCGAAGCACTGGTCAATGCAGCTAATACCATCAGCAGAACAGCAGACCCTATTGCACAGATTGTCTTTTTATCTGATGCCCGCTCCGTCCTTGAGGCTATCACCAAAGGTAAGCTGCCACAACTTGAAGAAGCATTACAAACCATCAAATGCTATCGGATAGCATTGCAGTGGATCCCCTCACACTGTTGAGTCCAAGGAAATGAGGAAGCAGACAAGATGGCAAAGGTGGGTGCAGAAGAGAATCAGACAGAAAACATGGTTACACATACAGAGATGAAGCCTATCATCAAGTCACTTTATAGAACACCTCAATCAGAAGATGCCCACCATCATCTCCCGAGGCCAGAGCAAGTGACCATTTTTCGTCTCAGAACTGGACATAACAGACTAAACCAACACATGTACAGGCGGTTCCACCTTACGACATCGCCCGCTTGTCCTTGTGGAGAAGCAGAACAGACCACAGAGCACATACTTCAATGTTGCAGTACGTATCAGCTACTGAGAGATGAGATCTGGCCTTTGTCAACCTCTTTTCTTCAAAAGCTGTATGGGCCTGTGGAAGAACTGCAGAAAACCACAGATTTCATCTTGAGAACGGCTCTCCAAGTGTGATACCAGCGATCGAAAAGAAGAAGAAGAAGAAATGCTGGTGATGGTGATGTGGTTTGATGTTGTATTGTATTGGCCACTTCTGGTTCATACTCGAGTCCTATTCTATTGAAGGCATCAGCATTCCCATGCAATTTACTGGGCCTATGAACCATGGCAAAGTTGTATTCCTGCAGGGTTCCTGCCATCTCGCCACTTGGCCCTCAGGATTCTTCAGATTCCTGAGCCACGGTAGCGAGGCATGATCTGCACACAATGTAAAATGGCGTCCGTACAGAAAATGTTTATAATACTTGACAATGTATACCGCTGTCAATAGCTCTCTCTTAGTGGTTTGTACCGCTGTTCAGTTTCATGAAGCATATTGGAACCATATCCTAGTACTTGTTCTCTTCCATCGTCGGTGATCTGAGATAGAACAGCGAACATAGCATAAGCAGACGTATCAGTATCCAAGATGAAATCAAGGTTAGAGTTTGGAGGAGCGAATATTGGTGCGGATGTCAAATGTTCCTTTAACGCCTTAAAGAAAACCTCACACCCCGTCGTCCATTCAAATGGTCTATTTTTCTCAGTGAGTTGGAATAATGGTGCCACAATTTCACTGAAATGTGGTATGTACCGTCTATAGTACTGGCAGAGCCCGAGGAAGCTTCGTGTGTCAGTCACAGAAGTTGGAGTCTTCCATTCAGCTACTGCTTGAGTTTTAGTGGGCTGAGTGGCTACTCCATCAGCGGATATTACATGGCCCAGAAATTCAACACTCTTTCTAAAGAGGTAGGATTTCGTTGGCTTGAGTTTCAAATTTGCATTTTGAAACCATACCAGCACCGTGTCCATATTGGCCAAGGTCTGCTCAAAAGAGGGGCCAAAGACGATAACGTCACCTATGTAACATAAACAGACTTCCCCCTGTAATATGGTAAGCACTTGTTCAATTAGCCGTTCAAAGGTGCCCAGTGCGTTGTATAGGCCATAGGGCATCTTATGGAACTGAAACAGACCATCCCGTTCGTCCATGGCTACCTGCCAATAGTCGCTTGCAAGATCAGGTGTACATAACCATTTGGCTCCGCTCAACGAGTCCAATGCTTGATCAATTCTTGGAAGAGGATAGTCATCTTTAACGCTTAAATCATTTAAGCGGTGGTAGTCAATACAAAACCGTAGAGGCTGATCTTTCTTGCCTGCTAGCACTATGGGACTGGCCCACAGAGATGCAGAAGACTCTATAATGCCTGTTCTCAACATGTCATTGACTTGTTGGTGTGTTTCTGCTTCGTTATGAATAGGAAGGTGGCACACCAGCTGTCCCACCAGTCTATTATTACCGGTGTCAATGAAGTGGCAGCCTAGGTGAGTTTCCCTAGTGGGATATGGCGGCTGTGTATTTCTAAGTCTTGTTGTTTGCAGTGAATTACTGCTTCTCTGGCACTGAGAAAGTCAGAGCCCAGTAGTGCATCACTTTGTATGGATGCAACAACTACCTGCTGGATATATTTTAATTCTTCTATCTGAATTACAATATTTACTATACCGGCCATGGGAATATCTGTACCGGTGGCCGTTTGTAGTTGGAGATTAGATGGTTTAAGAGGCGGTTTCCGATGGGTAGGGAAGCTGGAATACAAGTGGTCATTAAACACCGTGATTGAGGCCCTGGTGTCTACTGTGGCATTTGTAGGCATACCGCTAAACAAACAGGTGCATGTATATATTATTTTCTCCGTCTCAGGAGAAAGTTTTTCTATTTTAATTCCTTGATTACTCATTGTGGTACTGTATAATCTTGTATATACACGCTGTGCTTGCCCGTAACCTTGGCAAGTGTGGTTGGTGGTTGAGTGTAAAACGGAGCAATTTTACGTTTCTGCTGCCTGTTTGGTTCTTGTAGTAACTGTGCCAATGGTGTGGGAGATAGGGAACCGATGGGCACCATAGATTGGGCAGCAGTTTGTTTAGCGCCATGTTCGTAAAGTGCCCAGCTATGGCAATGTATCATAATGTGTTTAGTAGAAGCACAGTAGAAACAAAGCTTTTTTGTGATCTATTTTCGTATTTATTTTTGCTCTTTTTTGTATCCAAGTCGACGAATGGTGTGACTCAGTTTCACTCCTACTGAGGGAGGAGTCCGTTCGCACCACTAGGGGACACCTGGTATTTGGAGACATGACGGTTGGCCTAGTTTAAGTTGTTCCTGTTGTATTATTTTTACCTACCAGGGCCGTTCTACATAAAAATGGAAGTGGCGTGAGAACGGCTGATTTTGAAACACCGTCCATTTTTGCGGGAATGATATTATGTACTGCAGACACCAGACGTGTCTGCAGTACCGTTGATTGCGGGACAGTTTTCACGGTGTCACAATCTTATTTATGTCTAAGTAAAGGGGGTAATGCGCAGGTTTTTGAGTCAGTTTTATGAGACGGGCACTGAACGGACTCTCCATCCAGTGCCCGTTTTAGTTTGTTTGATTTTATGATGGTGGCTTACTTTGCTCTAACTGTAATGTGGCAGAGGGAGGACGGTGTGGACACTGTTCCCTCCAGTGTCCTGCTTCACAGCATCCAAAACATGTGTTTGGGTGTGTGGATGTTGGTGAAGGATGGTTTACAGCAGACCTATTTGTGCGTTGTGCTACCGTTGTTGATAATGTAGTTAAAAGATTGGTCAGAGCAGCAATTTGTTTTGTGATCTCCTCTAATAGTTCATCCATGTTAGACCTATTTGAATTATTATGCTGGTTACCCCTACCGGGGGCATTATTGTGGTCTCAACGGTGGGATTGGCCATGGCCTCTACCTCTTGGCGCATTGCTTTGCTGAGGGTGTGTGTTTCACACCATGTCTGCTTCGGTTGCCGTACTTGAAGCCAGTGTGGTGTCCGTAGATGTATTTGTACATGTGTCAGCTAACTCATTAATAGGATGTAATTGTCGCTCGAATGGCAGTAGCCATTAACGTGTGTAGGCTTCCGTGTTCTAATAGAAAAGGTTTCCATTTTAGAGAAGGTTCGCCGATCAGGGCATCAATAAAAGTATCCAGTTGTAAGTGAGTTACTCTCTCTGGGTTGGTACTGTTATAAGCTCGTGCGACTAATCACCTGATATGGCTTGCCAGTTCAGGGGAGAATTTCATTCGCACGTCACCATAAGTTCTTTAATTGTAAACAGCTAGTTTCTCCAAGGGCCGTATCACCAAACCGTTCTGACAATGCATGTTCTAGTTCACTATTGGTCGGTGTTACTTCAGACCCCATGCCTGCTAACACCTGTAACGCTTTTTCCGATAATTTTGCAGCCAGATACTCTCCTATTTGGAGGTTTGACCAAACGTTCGTCCTGCTGATGATTTCAAATTGGCACTTATAGTTGACCCCGTCACCATCACCACTGAATTCAGGTGGAAGTATGACTCGGCCAGTGCCGTGATAGGGAGTACTCGGCGCAAACTCCAGTGGTGGTGCAGGCATAATGGGAGTAAAAGCTGAACAGGGACGGGAATCATTGTCATTAGGCCGGTATGGATATTTCCGTTGTGGTAATTCTGAGTGGTACCATATGGGCGAGAAATTCCTCTGCAGACGGTACCGTTCATCATACCTAGGTGGTGCCGTATTTCGTAACCGTACCTGATTTACCGGTCTACTAGGGTTAGTGGGATGTATTATTAGGCCTTCCCTGTTTTGTGGGATACTTGGAGAGGGACGTGGATAATTGGTGAAATGAGTATAGGCCAGTGGTGGATTAGTTAGCAGTAATTCAAGCTCCGTGTTCCAATGTTAGTACCATAATGGTAAGTTATTATACGGCGCCGTTGGTGTAACTATTCACTGATGGAACATGGGCCCCGTTGGCCTGTGCGTCTCGCCATTGTTCACTTGCTTTTACCAAGTGTGGGCATACTGGGTGTGAGGTAGTTATTGGTCTCCTTAGGGGGTGGGTAGTCCATCATCCGTCAATGGTGAATGTATCTCATTGCAGATGTCAGACAACGTTATATAGTGGTCACCCGCCTGTGAAACATCGATAAACTGTACTTCACTTACAGGCGAGTACTCTGGTCATATGGGTGCTAATGATCCCATACCAGTGAGCGATATATAGGGGGTGGTGATGGTACCAACCGTCCTATGGTTTATACACTCCATTTCTTCAATTGACGTGTACATTTTGAAATAAAATGGAGACCGAAACATGTGGGAATTGAAACGAAGTGCCGGTTCAATTTTATCTTGAGCCCAACATCTGGCGCTACTTATAGCTACCGGTGCCACTGTTGCTGCTGCTGGTCAGCCAGCCTCTGGGTTGGGGAGCGGTTGCCGCGCATCTCCGGTGTCCACAAAAACCGACCTCCAGGGTGGTGGGGGTGGAATGATCACATTCCAGTGGGCTCATGCAGCCATTGCTGCGAAAATTAACCACTACCGTATCATCCCGGCTGTTCGTGTCTCCGGTGTGTCTGGCCGACATGTCCAAGGTGGAAAGAAGAGTGCTAGCACAATTTACTTACTTAATTACGGAGACAACAATGTTTGTGTGTTTGCTACTTCTGAATGGTGTATGCAAGAACAAATGTGGTGAATTTGGGTTTATGTCTCACCAGAGGTACCTAACCGATCTAGTCATAGACGCTATCATGAAAGGTACCCCTGTGGGGGTGGGGGTGGCGGTCCGGGCAAGTGGTGAGCTCTAAGGCTTCACCCAGTCACCGTGATGAGTTAGATGGTGATCCGTGTTTCTATCCACCACCTAAGATTTCGAGTACGGACCGTATGAGAACCGGACCGTATGAGAACCGTACTCTGACGTTACCATTAAGTTGCTTAGGTTTGGAGAAAGGTTGCCCTAAGAATATGGCTGGGATGGCAACGGTGTTGCCGCATTTATATTTTCGCAGTGTTTTCTACTTTGGTATAAAAAGTCCTCCTTAATAGGTACCAGAAGATACACGGGGTATGCATGTGACCGGCAGATTGATTCTGGCTGGCCAGAAACCAACTGTAGTGTCTCGAGATGGTCCTAGCCATTCTGACGGTGGGAATTCAAACAATTAGTTCGGTCATACGACCAGAGAAGCGTAGTCAAAGGCAGTTACTCTCTGCTTTAATTTAGGATGCCTTAATATGGACGGCCAACTATGAAAATCAGTAGCACCGTTAATGCAACAGTCTTATTGACCATGAAGAAGAGTTTTTAATAACTATTCTCTGTTTTGAAGAGTAACCGTTCATAGCTAGCTTAAAACATTACCTATTGAGCTATCATAGTCCTAGGTTTAATGGTAGCAGCTCATGTTCCCTGACGAGAGCATGAGCAGCGACCTTACTGTAAAATTGGTGCCGTTGGGAGAAAATATGGTGATGCATGTGTTGTTGATGTATAGTGTAACCTAAGTGTACTACGACCCAAATATTTTTCTAGTTTTTACTGCTAAACTGTTAATATGGGCATAATGCCTAATTACAATTATACAATCATTAAAGTATAAGGCTAACTTAGCCTACGGTGCCGTTTAATTGCTGGCACCGTTTACAATGCATAATAGTATGTACAATATTGCCTTAAAGCAGAGGTCGCATCCGACCTCATGGTACCATTTAGGGTGGTACTTTATTTATTATTATTAATAACATAGTAATATATTACAACAACTACATGATAACGCTGAGCATCTATCCGTGGAAAGGACGGTGACATGCATCAAACAGAGATTCCACTGGATCAGGATTCGCGATAATGTGAAGGCATTGGTAGCCAAATGTATCCCATGCCAAAAGCACGCTTGTAGGCCAGCATCACTACGCACCTCTTCAAATTAAGATCGTTAGTGCACCGTGGGAGCGAGTGGCTATTGATGTGCTCGGACCCTTGAATACGACGGATGACGGAAACAAGTACATCCTCTATATTGACTGTATTCACAATCTCCATACAACGGCATTATAATTGTAAAAACTGTGGCACTCATATTCCCGAGCTGTAGTGTAATTATATATATATTAATATGTCTGGTCTAGGTAGGGATGGAGCTAGTTCTACCCACCAAGGGGAATGTGTGGCAGCCCACCCACTCGGAAAACACAGCTATCTTGACGGGATCAGTAACTTTGATACACCGCATGGATAGACTTGTTTAAACCACACATCAAATTACCTACAGCTTTACCGTTATATTTTTGTTTAAGAACACAACTGCTCTACCGTGTATACAGGTCATTAGCGCACGGGCCGATAAAGCGGCATAAAACATCTGACAGTATAATTACAAAGAGAATTTCAAGAATTCTCTTACCTGCGTTCCAGCCCATAATCGACACAGGCTGAGAACTACCTATTACAGACAAACAGAAGTCGCATGTATAAGAACTCGCACAATACAGGGACATTATTTCATAAAAAATTCATGATAGAACATATATTTCCATTTCTCGCATCTACAAAGAATATACATCAGCAGTATTATTTCGGCCATTGCGATAAACAGCATCTAAGTCTCCGATCAACCACGTGTTTTCAAGAGCCACGTGATTTTTACTGCAATTAGCAGTAAATTGGATCAAGCAATTTAAACAAATGAGCCGCCCAAATACGCGACTACCACATCGTGATGGAGGAGTGCCGAGGGTGAGTCGGGGTAATTACCGCTGACGTCACCAGGGTCCCACACAGCCCATCGGGCGCTCCAGCCTGAAATTAGAAGTGGCGAGTTTATAAGCATCGAATTTGGGGAAAAACGACTCACACTAATTAAAAGGTGAGCTTCCACAGGAATAAGTAGTTCCTAGTTTTACGTTGATCGGAAACTTATATTTCGAGCAGAATGAGGGCGAAGTTTATCAGCCAATCTCCTTATAATTAAAAATACTTCCTGTATGCGGGAGGAAATATTCATGTGACTACAGGAAAATAAGATTAAAACACTTTCCATATAGGGCGTGACCAAATCACCCATAAACTTTCAGGTGTGGTCATCCGCCCTCCCGTGACGTCACTAATCTGTATAAAAGGGAGGTGTGCACTCTGAGCCTTCATCTTCCCGATAAATTGGAGACTAGGGAAGATCACAGCACTAGGGTACTTTCGTGTCTCAAACAAAATTCTGCTAATCTTATTATTTCTTTATTATTATATCAGGCTTTGAATGTATTAATTATAAAGGGTTAGATTATTAAGTATAAGTTAGGTAATCCGCACCGTTACTATCCGGGAGCAGCATGTCTCTCGAGCAAGATTTGGCTCTCTCAGATGCCTGTGAAGAGTCTACATTACCAGTACGTGTGGCGAGGTTTCCCTGTGCTGTTCTTCTACATGATGGACGACAGTGTGACCGCAGCTTCACACGAAATTCGGACAGGAAACTGCTAATCAATTGGGACCATTTGCTTCAGCGCGCATTCTGTGCCAGTTGCCAATACTTGTTTTCTGCAATGTGTTACGGTGTGACATATGCTATCAAATACAAGCGTTGTGTGTTAAAGGTGACTTTAAGCACGGAAGAAGAAAGTGAAGATCTGGTAGTATTAGCAAATAAGTTCGAACAGAGACTACCAGTTATAGTACTCCCGACAGAAAGGATGGCGCGAATGAAAAACACCACACAAAGTCAGGCCATTGTTACGAGGTACCGTTCAATCACCACCGCCACCATCTCTATTGCATGCCACGCTCTCGGTCACTTAGCCGCCATCACCATGCCATCATCAGCAGCAGCCCGTCCAGTACCCAGTGCAAGCCAGGTACCAACATCACCCGCATGATCTAGACCAGCAGCAACATCACACCGCGAGTCACCAGCATCCGTCACCGCAGCATCATCAGCAATACACCATCGTCAGCAACACCGCAGGTCACCAGCATTCTCAGCAACCACAGCCATCGGCAATCCCATCCCATTAATCACGTCAGCACCAGACACGGACTACCCTCGGTCACCGTCTTCAGGTGGTTTAATGATTGATGAAGGGGACCAATGCGCATCAGCCACCAGCGTCAGCAGCACCACCGTCATCATTCCGACATCGACTTTGGTTCATCCTGTCTCAGTAAGTGGACATGTGTGGTGCGTGGATGATAATCCACACCCAGGACATCTCTAGCAGACTAGAAGTTTGCTGTGTTTACTAGAGATGGCCTGCATGAAAGGCCGGGAAAATGGTCAAAGTTCTTATTCTATTGGCAGATAGGTATGGATCAGGCCGTCGCTTGCCCCTGATTGTGAGCTCAGATGGTGATCGCTATCGACTGGGTCTTGATCATGCCAGTTCATAAACGCGTTTCTGGTTATGAGTGGTCAAGATGGATCAATGTACAGCCAGGCCATGGCAAGCGTTCGTATTGCGAGGCATGCCCCTGTGATCAGAGGTCATGAAAAGTGATTCTTTGGGAAGCAGGAGGGCGTGTGCGTGAGACCGTGTAACCTGTCACTTGCCGGACGGGGTGAGCAGTCTGAGATCACAAGTGCCTGTGTTGTAGATGGCCCAGCTAGTACGATCTGTGCGGGGCCTCTTGCCAAAATGACGTCTAGGTATGATCTATGTGGGGCCCTTATCCAATGACGTCTAGCAGGCATCGCCTCCGTGGTATGGTCTATGCAGGGCTACAGCCCCTTCCCAAGATGACCCTTAGTTGGCGTCCAGTACTGTGTACGCTCGGGTCGGGAGTCGGCAGGGTGCGCTTTGACTCTGTCCCGGATTATGGCCCCATAACTTGGACAGGTCTTTATCTCAGGCATATACGGAGAGGTACACAGCCTAGGCTGCATCCTGTGTGGGGAACTGGGTGTCCGTCCGGCATGGCAGGGACAGGGAACCACACCAGGAAGGTCAAAGGGTATAAGTGTCGTCTCGTGAAGGCCGCAAAAACATGAAAGCTTCTACAGTTCACTACCGTAGCTTCATCTCCTCCACAAACGACAATCGGCACCATCACCATACAGTCATCCATCATCACTACACCAGCCACATCAACAGCCGCCTCCGCAGCATTAGTCACCACCGCACCATCATCAGCGACGTGTCAATATAAACATTAGTACCGCCACTGTGACTTATAATGAAAACTTAACTATCATTTTGATAGACAATTCCTCACAGCCATCATATGATCAGGAAATTTCGGCAATCCAAGAACATGCGCAGCGCCCAACAACCACCAGCCACGGAATACAGACGTGGTGGGGCAGTTTTGCGCCTAATGTTTGCGGTCACTACTGCCAGGGATGTAGCAGGATTCTGGCGTGAGGCGAGAAATGGAAAATTTTTCGTTAAATAACATTATTATCTTATTTTTTATATTCTTTTCTTATTATTATATATGTTCTTTTAATTGAATCCCATCCCCAGGATGACCACGGTTATCGTACACAGCTGCGTAACATGTTTGCCCAGCTGTGTCTCACACTAAAATGAGCACTGTGGACTCCTGTGTTGTAAGAACGTCGTGTGCGATGTACAGTACACAACACACCGCAGTGTAATAACGTCATAATCCCATCATGCAGTCTCAGCTATGCTGGGGCTGCCTGATGAACTAGCTTTTGCGTTTATTAAATTTTTTTATATTTTTTTTTCTTCCTGTCTTAGTATGTCAGGACGGCTATGGGGTTAGCAAGAGTTGCCCGTGCGGGCCCGCTATAACGGGCCGCATTTATATAAACATATTTAATCTATTTACATGTTGCATACCCCTTATTTACCAGGGTGTCCAGGTAATTAACCCAATTTTATACTCGTTTGTGGGTATTATTCATATATAGTATATTTCAATTTTGCTCACATATTATATTACTTTTATATTATAAAAACCTAATTATGGTACGTTGGAGCTTGGGTGTTCTCTGCCGAGATAATAATTATCTGCACCCAGAGAGAACACCCATGCGAGCTATTGTTTTAGCCATCATTGTTAAAATTAAAATTAAATCACGTACAAAGATATGAACACAAAAAAAGAAAAGACCTGGACAAATAATTCCAGGTCAAAAATCAAACTAAAAGTATGTCTCCCTTGTCCTCTTCGGTGCCTCTACGTGCTCTCTCTCTCTCTCTCATAACACGCGTCTATTGCACCGCTACCCCTCTCAGGCCACGCGCCTACCCAGGAAGTCCATTGTTCTCACCTAGCGTACGCCCGTGCAGCAACCCGCGATGTGAGATCGTTTGCCACGGATGTCAAACTAGGAGGGGGTGGTGTAGCATGCATCGACCGGTCGGGTACGAGCCATACCAGCTAAGCTTGGTACGCGCCATCCGTCCTGTTTCGTTCCATAAGCACGCTCCCCTGGTAGAGCTATAAGCGTGCATGGGCCTATACGGGAGGAGTTTCGTTGTAAAAATGACTAAGTTCGTTAAGACGCGTAGCGTGCGCTAGTCACTGTATTGACAGAGCACGTGTAGCACGTCCAAGAGTGAGTGGCGCTTTTAGTGTGCCGAGTCTCCGTCGAATCTGGTATCACTCAAGGCCAGAATTCGATGGGATTCTCGAATCTACAAACCGTTTCAAAATTGCTTTAGAAATGGCTGAGTTATCGCCGTCTTTCTCCGTTAAATTATTATCAAAACGTTTCTGTAACGTCGTAACCGCATATATATATAATCAGTGATTTGTGTACATGTGACGTACTACGTCATCTATACATCTATATCTATCGTAAAATTTAGATAGATGTGTACATGTCACGGATTTCTAGTAGGCTGATTGGCTGGATCACCTAATTCTCATTGGTAGAAACAGCCAGGTTCTGACGTTGCAGAGAGTATAAAAAGGGATGATTTCAGCAAATCGAGGAAGTCGTCGGCCGGGGGCTGACCAGTCAGGAGTTACCCAAGCATGGGATCCTGACTGAATAACTGGGGGGGGGGGGGAGCACTAAAGACGGAATTCAGCATCATCTCAGTACGCCTCAACATCCAGTTTAGCTTGGACCACGACAGTTCTTGGGCCACCTCACTGTAAATTATATCATTATGGTGCAAAATGTTCCTGTTTAATTACTAACTAGGAACTATTTAACAGTGGACCCTTAAGGTCCAGTTATGTAATTCTGCATGACGTAGAGCCTACAATGTTCCTCAGTGGATAACTCACTGGATCTGCCAGCCACGCCGAAGAGTGGAAAATCAACCACCACACTGCATGTCATGTGTGTTAGTTTAACGTTTCGACCGCAGCCAAGTAAACTTTGCTCGGTGCGCCACAAGAGCTATTTGACACACCCCGCATCACTAAGTTTAAATAAGTACATCTTAATTACAACTGTATCAATAACCCTCTCTGTTAATGGGTTATTTTAACATTACAACTCACCTTTGTTATAATGGGAACTTTTATGTCTACCACATTATTGTGTAGACCTTTCTTCTTCTTCTTCTCTTCGATCGCTGGTATCACACTTGGAGAGCCGTTCTCAAGATGAAATCTGTGGGTTTCTGCAGTTCTTCCACAGACCCATACAGCTTTTGAAGAAAAGAGGTTGACAAAGGCCAGATCTCTTCCCTCAGCAGCTGATACGCACTGCAACATTGAAGTATGTGCTCTGTGGTCTGTTCTGCTTCTCCACAAGAACAAGCGGGCGATGTCGTAAGGTGGAACCGCCTGTACATGTGTTGGTTTAGTCTGTTGTGTCCAGTTCTGAGACGAAAAATGGTCACTTGCTCTGGCCTCGGGAGATGATGGTAGGCATCTTCTGATTGAGGTGTTCTATAGAGTGACTTGATGATATAGCACTTCATCTCTGTATGGGTAACCATGTATTCTGTCTGATTCTCTTCTGCACCCACCTTTGCCATCGTGTCTGCTTCCTCATTTCCTTGGACTTCACAATGTGAGGGGATCCACTGCAATGCTATCAGAAAGCATTTGATGCTTTGTAGTGCTTCTTCAAGTTGTGGCAGCTTACCTTTGGTGATAGCCTCAAGGACGGAGCGGGCATCAGATAAAAGGACAATCTGTGCAATAGGGTCTGCAGTTCTGCCGATGGTATTAGCTGCATGAACCAGTGCCTCGATTTCAGCTCTGTAGTGTGTGCAGTGTTTGCCCGTCGGTATTGCAGCTGACTCATGTTGTCAGTTTGGATACTGTATGTGCAGTCTGGTACCTCCGCTCCTATTTGCATCTTTGGCTGATCCATCTGTGTAGATCCTTATCCAAGTCTCCTGAGGGTATATTTCTTTCAGCATGGCTAGGGTCAGGGCCTTCTTGCTCACATCACTGTGTTCATCTTTGGTTGTGAGATGAGGTACTGTGGTGCGAAAAGCTATGCTCTCTAGGTTTTTTTCCCCTGGTGGAGGGTCAAGGGTGTGGTTTGGGTCTGCTATTTGTGCTGGCAACATTTCTTGGTGTTTCCTTTGAAGTGCTTTTGTCTCTTTCACAAAACTTGATCTTTTAAGTCTTCCTGATGACAACTGGGCTTGCCTGATCTTCATCGGGTGGTTGCTGAACGATTTGAACTTTGCAGCTTGGATCAGTGCTTTGCATTCCCTTCCTTTGCTAAGTGGGGGGATGCCTGCTGTCTGCTACATTTTTTCTATTGGTGTTGATCTCATTCCACCAGTGATGATGCGCAGTGCCTGGTTTTGTACTCTGTAGAGGTTCTGTTGATGAGATTTAGCTGCTGTCATCCATGAGCTGGATCCATACTCAAGGTGTGGTCATACGGCACCTAGGTAGATGGTCTTGAGGATCCTTTCATTGGCACCCCACTTTGTTCCTGCCAGCTTCCTCATGATGTTTAGCTTTCTTCTGGCCTTTGCCTCTGCATTCTGTATGTACTCCTTCCATGTTAATCTTCTGTCATAGGTGATTCCCAGGCATATCTGCTGGTCCTCGTACTCGAGTGGAGTACCACCCAGTGTCAGATTGCCAACCTTGGTTTTGGTGGACAGTGAGAATAGCATGGCTGATGAATTTTCTTTGTTGATGGTAACTTACTTATAACTGTGTTTTACTGTCCTGAGATCATACCGCTTCTGTTCTGGAACAACATGCGGGAACCCTGTCTTGTGGAACAACAGCATGCGGAGACAACATCCGGCTTCCAGACAACATGTCGACCCACGTCACAAGTATAGTGACGTCTCAATTTCAGTAACATAGTAGCCCTTATATAGGTATGGCTACTGGGTATTCAAGTAACTATACATGATATAGCTTTAATTACATCTTTAATCATTATATTATTACCATTAAAAAGGCACCAATGACTAACAGGTATCATACCGGTCCTCGGACCACATTTTATAATTTCTTTATCATTACTGTCTATAGTTATCCTTATTTACTGCAAGGTGCTTTAACTAACCGCACCGTATTAGGTCTGTCAACCTGTATTATCACCGTTCTAATCATATACTGTTACCGATTTGTACTTGGTTAGTCAGATCTATGGCAAGTAGCCATCAGTTGATATGTTTTGTTTATTTATAGAACACTTAGGACCGCAGTGCATTTAGGAAATACTAGACAGCAACAATTGTATATGCATCACTTTTTCCGGCCACCGTCATGTTTCACTAAGGTCGCTGTCCGTGCTATAACTTTTTTTAGCTTGGCATGCTACCAATTAAACCGTACTATTCAGATCGATAGGATAGGTTTAATGTGATTAGAGACAATTTCTTCATTAGGAGACATATAGTGTATGCCTCTTTTCCGGTTGTTACGGTAATCTAGCCCTATACACTGGCAAGGTTCTGTTAAAGTGGCCAATATAACTATAGGGCCTCATATCTATAAAGTTATTGTCTCGCTTCATGTTCCACTAAGCCTTATGGCTTCTTAATTGTTTGGATATCCCTATCCGTACTGTGGACTGATCCGACCCTGGGAAATTATTGGAGGTTTCCGAGCGGGGATGGCCAAGGAGCTGTGTTACATACACCTCCCCTGTATCTTTGGATACGTGATAGTTAATGTCATCGCCAATGTAGGAAGCACTGCGCAAACATTATTATTATTATTATTATTATTATTATTATTATTATTATTATTATTATTATTATTATTATTTCTCTTTATGTCTCTTAGGATATATCTCCCGCACTGCAGTGCATATTTTGGCAACTTGGATATAAACCTAATGTTAGGTCAATAACTTAGCTCCATAAGATGTGGTGACGGACGAGATGTGCATCTCCACCAAATTCTGTACAAATGTCTGGGCAAGATATTGGAATCTGCGACGCCATTGTGGGAAGGACATTTACGGTGGATATTGGTCTCTCTAATCCCCACCATAACGACAGGTCAGTTTGAATAATCTGCTTGTGTAAAAAGGTAACCATCATCCTGTGATGTTTTATGTGGTTACGGAGCAAGGCATCCGGATCCTCACCGAGTTCGGACGTCTTGCAAAGTAACATGTACGCACACTGTTCTTGAGGGTTGATGCCTTGCAGTGTGTGTGCTCACTAACAGCTGTATCCAAAGAAAGGTAGGGTTCCAGCCATTTACAGCCTAAAATAGTTCGTGTCTTTAAAACATAAAAGGTAGGGTAGGCATAGAATAAGGCCCGCATAAATAAAAGTGGCACCTGCTAATTCAGTATCTTGGAACTACATAAGACGGTGACTAGGGAATCCTTCCGGAATCGCTTGTCTCGTCTTCACGTAAAACAGCACGCAACACTTTTAGTTATAGTTTTACTAGGATGGTCTTTTCTTTACAGCACTTTTGGTTGAATACAGAGTGGCCCTTTCTGGCCCTCTGTCCCTCCGCTTCTGCGGTGGCAGCATTTTCCTGTGATAGAGGCCCATGCGAGGCACTTGCCGCTTGCAAGGATCCAGTGACGGCGGCCTGCGCAAGGCTACTACTTCTCACCCAAAGACACAGCATCAGAAGTAATACCCGCGCGAGACACAAAGCCTCATGCCATGACCAGAAGTTTCTTTTCCTTTTCAGCATAGAGTTACACTAGCTTATATTAAGTTAATTAGTGATCTCATATGCGGGGGCCTCCTTTACACGGGTACCTCTGCGGACCTGCGAGTCTGTGTGGTACCTCCGGTGACTCCACGTTTGAAGGTTCATCAGGCTGTCTCTATGTTATGTATTATCTGAATACCATTGTATCACACAACCTTGTACGGTTTGTTTAGATATATTTAATTACTTTTAAATTACTTTAGGTCACCCTTCAAATCTTGTAAGTCCATAGATCACGAAATTGCTATGGACAGGCATAACGATGACACAAATTCATGGGCTGATACTGTACATGTTAATGTTAGTGGCGATGGTCACATGGCCCCACCGGAATGATTGAGGTCCACCAGCCTTAGGAGCTGGTTTTTGTTTCACGCTGTTCAGCGTCGTTCAGAATCCGCAACCCCGAGACCAGGAGCTAGCCAACATCATCGTTCGTCGTGCACAAGTGGCGCGGCGTACGCCTCAGAACGACCCGATGTGACCCAGCAAGCTACACTCCATGCACCCGCCGGCCATGCCATGTTTTCTGACGCTGGTGTGCAGTGGATAAAGTTGCTTTCACTACCTCATAGGTCTGCTCTATCCGCTGTTGCATGAGCTCTAGGTAGAGAGATGGTGAGTTTTTCTCAAACGGAATCCTGGGCATGGCCAGATCCAGCGGTAAGGCTAATTCACAGCCTAACATTAACCGTGTAGGGGTATAACCCATGCTGGAATGTACTGAAGTGCGGTATGCCATGAGCACGTATGGGAGTAGTAGATCCCAATCTCGAAAATCAAGGCGTGTTTCCTTCGTCAACATCTCCGCCAGTGTACAGTTGAATCTTTCGACCATACTGTCACTGCAGGGATGGTACGGAGTCGTGCGTGTTTCTTGACGATGTGAAACAATTTGCAGAGCTCTGATCTGAGCCGGCTCTCAAAATTACTTCCTTAATCAGAGTGCAGCTCATAAGGCATTCCTAAACCGGCAGAACACATTGCTTGCCAGGACCTCTGCCATTGTGGATGCCTCTTGTTCCGGCAAAGCAAATGCTTCCACCCACTTCGTAAAATAATCTTGTAATACGAGGATGTATTTGTTTCCTTCATCCGTCGTATTCAAGGGCCCGATCACATCAATAGCCGCTCGCTCCCATGGTGTACCAACAATCTTTACTTGTAGTGGTGCGGAATGGTGCTGGCCAAGATAGCGTCTTTGATATGGGACACATTTGGGGACCCATGCCTTTACACTATCGCGAATTCCGATGCAGTGGAATCTCTGTTTTGTTCCAGTTAATGTCCGCTCAACAACTAGGTAACCAGCGTTATCGTGTAGTTGGAGAAGTGTGTCATTCCGATAATTCTCGGGGATCACAATGTGGTTATTAATGTAGAGAATGCTGTCATGCATATGGCATTCTTCAAACCGCTGGTAGTAGTATTTTGCTGTTGCAGATAATGGTGTAACAGATTCTCATGGAGGACGTACCCCTCCTGAATCCACCCGTATCTATTTCATGTCTGCACGTCTGTTGCTTGTTCGTGAGCGACTTTCTCCATGTTCCACTCTGGGCACCACAATATGGGGAATATCGGAGATGGCTGTGTGGTATGTGTCATGGTGGTGGCTACTTCGGGTCCATCCTCCATCCAAATTCTGCTCAAGGCATTGGCATGTCCATGCAGTTTGCCGGGTCTATGAACCACATTGAAGTTAAAAGCCTGCAGGGATTCCTGCCACCTCGCTACCTGGCCCTACAGATTGTTTAGGTTTCTGAGCCAGTGTAGTGAGAAGTGATCACTCGTCCACTCGAATGGTCAATCGGTGATCTTGAAGAGGGGTGATGCAATCTCACTGAAATGACGGATGTATCGGCGATAGTACTGACAGAGACCAAGGAAGCTCCGAGCTTCCGTAACAGACTCAGGGGTCTGCCACT
Source organism: Chaetoderma sp. LZ-2023a (assembly GCA_034401795.1). Classification (NCBI taxonomy): domain Eukaryota; kingdom Metazoa; phylum Mollusca; class Caudofoveata; order Chaetodermatida; family Chaetodermatidae; genus Chaetoderma; species Chaetoderma sp. LZ-2023a. Next base: position 19,256 of record JAVVLW010003506.1, on the reverse strand, counting down.
CCACCACAGCTTTGCTTTTTGATGGTTGGTTGGTCACTCCATTACCGGATATGACGTGCCCCAGGAACTCGACGCTCTGTCTGAAGAGATGGCATTTCTTTGGTTTGATCTTTAAGTTAGCCATGCAGAATCTTGAAAGCATGGTGTCTAAATTGAATAGTGTGTGCTCAAACGAGGGATCAAAGACGATTACGTCGTCAATGTAACACAGACAGCTTTCCCATTGCAGGGTAGTTAAAACCTGCTCAATGAGATGCTCGAAAGTTCCAGGAGCGTTGCACAAACTGTAGGACATCTTGCGGACCTGGAAAAGGCCATCTCTACAAAGGAATGTGGTTTTCTCCATGTCAGCGTTATCCACGGCTACCTTCCAGTACCCACTAGCTAAATCAAGAAAACAAAACCACTTGGCTCCAGACAAAGGATCTAAGGCCTGATCTATCCTTGGAAGCAGAAAGGCATCCTTGACCCTAAGATCATTAAGGCGGCGGTAGTCTATACAAAACTACAGAGATCTGTCCTTTTTGCCTGCTAGTACTATGGGTCTGGCACAGGGGGATGCTGATGGCTCAATTATTCCAGTCCGCAACATGTCTTCTACCTGTTGGTGTGCCTCCACTTCCATATGAATAGGGAGATGTCTAGTGGGCTGACGAACAGGTCTGTTGTTGCTGGTGTCACTGGAGTGTAGTACTAAATGGGTTTCTCCGAGTTCCATGTCTCCTGCCGAGAAAAATTGCGATATTTATGAAGTAATCTCCGTACTTGTTGTTTTGGGGATTGCATCAATCCTACTGTGGCACGCAAATATAGGTCATGTAAGTGTCCTGGCAAATCATCAAGTTGTGGTTGGTGTGATTGCGGGTGGGGCTGTCGCCAGTGATATCACACCCACCAGATGGCCACAACGGACTGATTTAAGTGTAATAGGGTCCGCAGTGCCGTTGAATACGTGGAATGGGATATGTTCCTTGTTGGTGGTGTCCACGATGATGCAGGGACTGGCGCATTGTGAGGCGATCATGTATTCAGGGTCAGGTTCCAGGAGTGTTGTTTCTTAATTGTGGTGTGGTGACCCACAAGATCCTTTCTTGACCAGGCTCAACCGTGTTGGTTGTTGCTAATATTACCACACACGTGTCATATAGTGATGATTCCGGTCCAAGGGATATCCATTGGCTGTGTATTTGTAGTTCCTGTTGTCTGCAGTGTATGACGGCTTTGCTGGCACTGACGAAATCAGAACCAAGCAGGGCATCGTTTTGAATAGAGGCGATCACAACTCACTGAATAAATTGCATTTCCTCTATCTGTATTACGAGGTTTACTACTCCAGCCACGGGAACATCGACTCCCGTAGCTGATTGCAAAAATATGTATGTCGGCTTAAGGGGTGGCTTCTTATGAGGAGGGATGCTCTCATACAAGCACTTGTTGAAAACGGTGATGGAAGCTCCAGTGTATACAGTGGCACTGGTGGAAATTCCGCCAAACAGACAGGCACACTTATATATCACCATGCTGTGAGGGTGGTGTGGTATTAGTCTGTATTCAGTTGGCTTGTTTCTGAATAGCTTCCATGAGTGCTATTGGTGGCTGAGTCTGGAAAGGGCTGACTCGTCGTCGCTGCTGCTGTGATAGCTTAGGTTACGATGGAGTCGGGGGTAGCAGTGGTGGTGGCATTGTTGCGGATTCTGTGTAGACTGTGTTGGTGTATACTGCAGTGCGGATAGGATTCTCGCATTCACGGATGAGGGATACCTGTGTGAGCCACGTTTTACAAGGCATCATGGGGTGTTTAGTTGATGCACAGAAGAAACACCGCCGGCGTTCTGCTTTCACTTTCTTCGTACAATGGGTTTTTTGCGGATCCATGGTGCTGAATGAATGCTTCCTTTGATATCACTACTTGTGGTGGATGTTGGTGATGAAGCTGTGAGCGATTATGAGTTGCATACTACCAAAGGACACCATGTCTTAAGTTCCTTATCGGGGGGGGGGGGCGGGGCGGGGGCAGTGGTGCTTGCAAAAACGTTGTTTCAGCGCAGGTGCTACAACCTACCACTGCCGTTTTACATAGGAAAAAGGGTTGAGTAGAGGCGGAAAGTGCGGGACCACTCGTTCCACAGTGGGGGTGGGGGTTGGGGTGGGGGGGGGGAGATGACAGTGCTGCGGATGCCGTGTGCGTCGTGGGCACCGTCATAGAAGAAGCCGGGTGTATGTGGGGGAATTGTGTTGTAGGAGTATGTTGATGAGTACAAATTGCCGCCTGACGGTGTGGTTCAGGGGCTGCAGTTGAGCCGGGTTGTGGAAATGGGCACCGAAATGACTCTGTAGTTGGTGCCCATGCTAGTTTGACAAATTCTCAGGCGGGGTACGTCGGCCAGCAGTTGGCGTGGTGGATGGAGGTCTGGTTGGGCATCACTCCTTCCAGTGGCCTGGCTGACCCGATCCAAAGCACGTGTTTGGTGGCGGTGCTGAAGCTAGGGTGGGTTGCAGTCTAGTGGTGGACTGTGTTGCTACTGTGGTGCTGCGCGTTTTCACGAGGTTGGTAAGTGCTGAGATCTGTTTAGTAATCTCTTCTAATCTTTCATACATGTTTTGCCTATTGTTGTTGTTGTGCTGGTTCCCACGTCCATGGGCGTTGTTGTGGCCCCCGCGACGGGATTGACCACGCCCTCGTCCTCTAGATGCGTGATTTTGACCGGTTTGTTCCTGCTGCGCTTGTTGTTCGTTTGCTGATGCGGTGGTGGTGGTGACATCGTTTACCTCATTAATTGGGTGTAATTGGTGGTCATTATTTTTCTCCTGTTCTAGGATATTCTCAATCTGGACCATGGTAGCCGTAAGTTGTTGTAAGCTGCCGTTCTCCGTGAGAAACAGTTTTTCCTTTAACGCGGGTTCTCCACTCGATGAAAGTGTCTAAATGTAAGTGAGCTACACCCTCGAGATTTGTGCTGGGGTACGCGTGGGTAACTAAGCGACGTATGTGGCTTGCTAAACCCTGGTAACGTTTGCTCCGAGCGTCGACATAGATTTTCAAGTTGGAGCCGACTTGTTTCCCCGAAGGCTGTGTCGCCGAATCTTTCCGACAATGCATTCTCTAGTTCGGTGTTGGATGGTGTGTAGTCTGTGCCTAAGTCTGCCAGAACTTGTAGAGCTTTCCCAGACAACTTTGTGGCTAAATACTCCCCCATCTGACGATTATTCCACCCGTTTGTCCTACTTATTATTTCAAATTCTACTTTATAATTAGCCCAATCAGTCTCCCAGCTAAATTCGGGGGAGGGGGGGGTGTATGGGGTGGGGCAGAATGATCTGGCCATGACCTCATGGGGAAGTAATTGGAGCAACACCTGGTGGTGGTGGTAGCGAGACTGCTGAGAATACAGATGCTGGGTGGCGTGTAGGAGGTGGTGGTGGTGTTTCCCGTCGATGACCCTGTCGATGCTGTCGTATCCATGAATGTGATTCTCGTAGATGATGTGTTGCATGGTACGTAGGTTCGGCCGAATACCGCCGTGCTGTGGGTCCATAGACAGGTGTAGGTCTAGACTGGTGGAGGCGTGCTGTGTAGATGGCGTGGCCGTTCCTGACGCTGAGATGCAGGTTCCTCGTATGGACGCGGTGCAGGTGACCAACGCGGAAGATGTGTGTGGTGTAGATGTCTTCTGATATATTGCTGAAATGGGGTATCCATTTCCTCAAGTTCATAGCACTGTCTTGGTGAATAATAAGGTAAAGACGTGTGAAGAGGATGATATATGGGATAAGGTACATGAGCATCCAGACACGGATCACCTAATGATGATGTAGGCGAACATAATGGTTGTGAAGGTTGGGGTTGCCCCCATGGGGGTCTTTGTTGCAGTTATCCGCGATGCAGTGTAGATGGTGGTAGCCTATCGTGGAGATCCGATAATGTGATGTATTTGAGTTCCGCACCGAGAAAATTAGTGACATTGTCGGTGAGTACACGAGGAGTTCTTCCATCATATGATGCTACTTCCATATCAAGGGCGAGCTGACTGTTGGATGAAGAGACTGAAACTCGCGTGTGCTGAGTGTAGGCGTGGGTTCGCTTCTTGTTCGAGCTCCACATCGGGCGCCATTTGTAGCTCGCGGGTGGGGGTAGGGCTGGGGTGGGTGGGTGGGCGGTATGTCCTGGTCCACCAATAGATTTCCGCCCATCGCACCGCAAGTGCACGATGACAAGGATGGATGGTTAGCTGCGGATCTCGGGGTTGCGGATCCTGTATGACATCTCTCTGAGAAATACAAAGACAAACTTCTAGATCCAGTGAAACAATGATGTTCCACTGGAGCCGTGCGACCATTGCCACGAAGATTGAACCATATGGTCTCATCCCAACTATTAGTATCACCGGTATGCCTATCCATACTAATTTATTAGAGTTATGGAATAATTTATAATTAAACAGTAGATATGTTAATACATACTATACAAACAAGGTGAATCGTTTGACAGTAGAATGAGCACACAATAATACACAATATAGAGCAAGCTGGTCTCCTTTCTACATGGTGTCGCAGGAGGTACCACACAGGTTCTTGAATCCGCAGAGGTATCCCTACAAGAGAAGCATCCGCAACGAAGCCACTAATTAGCTTAAGCTAAACTAATATACCAATAACACGCACAAAGAAAATATTGTTGTTGCGAGAGGAAAGTGCCTCGCGTGGGCCTCCGTCTCAGGAAAATGCCTTCAATGCCAAAGCGGAGGAAAAGAGCTGGCAGAAAGGGCCACTCCTTTGTTCAACAGAAAATGTTAAGTGCTGAAAATCCTAGTGAAGCTACTGTTAAGGTTTTGCACGCTGGTTTACGTGAAGATGGGACGACCGATTTCCGAAGAATTCTCAGGTCACCATCTTATGTAGTTTCCAAACATACTGTATTGGTAGATGCCACTTTATTTATGCGGGCCTTCTGCTATAGTCTAAGCTACCATTTAGTTGTTAGAAACGGAAACTAGCTTTGGCCGCAAGAGGTAGGGATTCCCACCTATCTTTAGATACAGTTGTCCAATGGGCGCAGACGCTCAGCTTCCCGTAGGCCACTTTGGAATAGCATCTACCTCCAAGGACAGCATGCACACATGTTACGACACAAAGCATCTGAATTCGATGAAAATCCGGCTACCTTGCTCCGCAACCACAGAAAACATCACCTGGGCAATGGCTACATTTCACATAAGCAAGTTTGATCACTAACATGTTTTATGGTCGGGGTTAAAGAGATTGATATCCATCGCAAGCATCCTTTCCGTGATGGCGTGACGAGCTCCAACGCTTAATCCAGACACTCCAACAAATTGGATGGAGATCCGTATCTCGTCTGCCACCACATGCTATGGAACTAACAGGGTTAAATTCCAATATGCCCAAATATGCACTGTGGGCGGGTAAATAAACTAACTAACTCATAATTATAACTATATGTTTTCGCAGTGCTTCCTTCATTGGCAGGGGTATAACAATAAGAAGTATCCGAAGATATGGGGGGGGGGGGAGTGTGTGTAAATCAGCACTTTAACCATCACCGCTCGGAAACCTCTGATAGTTTCCCAGGGTCGGATGAGATCAACGTGCTGATAGGGAATCCAAACAATTACAAAGCCATACGGCTGGTGGATCGTGGAAAGAGACAATAACTTAATATATGTGAGGCCTTATAGGTAATTGGCCAATTTGACACAACCTTGATGGAGTGCGGGGCTACATTACCGCAACAGCGGGAAAAGAGGCGTACACCATATGTCTCTATATGAAGAAATTGTCTCTAACCACTTTAACCTATCTGATCGAGCTGAATCGTAAGGTTTAGGCGGTAACAATTAAAGCACGGTCAGCAACCTTAGTGTAAAATTGATGATGGCGAGAGCAAGTGATGCGGGTATAATGTTGCTGTACAGTATCTCCTAGCATACTGCGGTTCACAGTTTTCTACAAATGAACAAAACATATTAACTGGATGGCTATCCCCAATATACAACTGACCAATGCAATATGTAGATTGTAATTACATTAAGCAGCTAAGTAGCATAGACTGATAAATCTAGACGGTGCGGCTAGTTCAAAGCACCGCAGTAAACGAAGATAATATTCACAGTAATAAAGAAATTATAAATTGCGGTCCTAAGACCGGGAAGGTACCTATTCGTCATCAGTACCAAATACGGAAATAATAATAATAATTAGATGTACGTTAGTATAGTTACTTGAGTACCTAGTAGTTATCGGTATGGAACAGGCTACTATGTTACTGAAATTGAGGTGCCAACATATTCATAGCGCGAGTCGATACGTTCTCTGGAGCTGGAGAGATTTCCGCAGGCAATTTCCGCAGCTGGTTTCCACAGGTTGGCTCTGCAAGCCGACTCCTCCGGGTAGGGTAGATACGGTACACACTCAGGACAGTGAAACAGAGCAGTGAAAGAGATGTCTATTAGATAGTCCCAGCAACTAGTATATAATGTAAACGGAAGTCGAGAGAGTTATCCATCCGGCGACGGAAATAATAACGTTGAAGGTGTGCCCATTAACAAAGATGGCTGTATATAGTGTTAAGCAGTTACATAGCTTGGCACACGGTGCGGGATGCGGCGCATAGCTCTTGCGGCGCACCTAGCAAAGTCCACCAGATTGTGGTCAAAAGGTTATTTAAAACACACACGACATGCAGTGCAGAGATTGAAGTCCACTTTTCAGCGTGGTTAGCAGATCCGGCGAGTCACCCACTAAGAATCAACGTAGCTCTACATTCCGTAGAATTACATCCCGGGCCAGCACGGCTCTTTCAGAGGTGTTCTCATTAGACCAGTCCGGAAGTGGGAACCATAACTTTAATTATTTTGCTCCTGGCGGGCCGTCCAGGAGCATCCAAAATTCTGTAATGCGGAATGTCCGAGAACTGCTTTCCAGTGCGGATGGGCTGAAACACGTTTGGCCCCACAGTGATGTGCTGTATCTTCTGTCGGTGTTCCGGTTCACTCATCAAGTCGGGAGCGAACCGCCAGTATCCGTCCGGTCGGTCCGTGCTACAGTTGTTAGTGACTTCTGTGCAAAATATATGTAAAGATCACTTATTTACTATGTCAATATAAACGAATTGCTATAAATACGTTTTTAGTCACAAAAAGTGAGATTTAAGCCTCTGGCTGATGGACTAAAGTAGGGTGGATGCATTGTCACTATGAGAAGACTCAATCTCCCTCACGCCGCAGAGGGTGTTGTATTTTGGGACGTTTGTCTGTTTGTCTATACGTTCATCCGTCTGTCCGGGATGATTTTTCGGAGATAATTTGGTAGGAATCGTGAAATAGTATTTGCCATGCGTGTACTTAGCAACACATTGAATCAGTACACAGTGGAAAGAGGGAACATCTGCAGCAATCTTAGGTTGCTCTTGTTCTCTGAACAAAGAGAAAATAATCTAATGTAAATGTTGTTCTGTTATTTAAACAAACTGTCAAATTCGTCGACGATGGTTTAACTATGACAGTAGAAATTATCATCTCCAGATTATACATCTTGGCATATTAACAATAGAATTGTTTTTCTAAGCTTTAACGCAATGCTCTGTGTGTTAATTAACTCTTTACTAGTTTACATTTCAAGAAAATTGTAATTTTGCTCAGTGGACGTCTATTTACAGATACTGAGAAAACTAGTTTGCAAATTTACTACTGAAATTTACAAAATAGCTTTCTGTTGTCCTGCAAATCAACATTTCCTATGAACACAACCGGGGTAATTGCTTAGAAAATCCAATTCTTTTCTTAGTCCGTGTCCATTCTCAGGCTAACGGAAGATAATTTTAGAAAACTTATCGCTAAAATAATTGGCTAGATTTATCAGCGGAATTACAATGACCGATTCGGTTTCTGAGGCGGTGATTGCAGTGCTAAATTAAGAAAAATATAGTCTCCTCCTAGCCTGAAAATGGACGTTTATCAAGACTATTACGTTTTGCTCGGCTTGCCAATGACAAGCGACACAAGAGGTGTTAAGACGTAAACCCGCTCACAGATCTAGTCATTCCAAGCAGTTATTATACTGAATTAACGAAGATAGACCTGGCTTAGCATTGCGATTGAGGTCAATCGTATAATCTGTGGTATCACTAAGGTTGTTTTGTCATCGTGTGCATACATACCGAGAAGATATCACTTGACTCCTTGCACACCTCATTCATAAATAGGACCGAGTAATGACGATCGAAACTAATTGAGTTCCGTCACAGATAGCGAAGGAACTGGCTATGTGTAGTTGATTAATGAGGAGTGTGTAAACCTGCCAAGTAGATTCACACTAATGAGGCCATGAATATCGTGTAGACACAGAGACAATAGCCGATTCGGTTTACTGGATCTATAGATGACCATTAAGTATGTGTTTTGTAATGTGTGTTGTTTGATAAAAGTGCAATCACAACGTCATCATCATTTTGACATCAAGTTCTAAGCAATATTTCAGGTAAGGCTTTTGCCATAGGGCGTAATGTGTATGTTCAGATTCGCATTGCATGGGTCTATGCTCAACTGTGGTAGCTCTCAGTAGCTCTTGTCATATCTGACAAATACTCTAATGTGGAAACATGAAGAAATACCACAGGAACGAAAATAAGCATTCGTCAGTCTATACAGCATTGCAACCCTTTTGCGCGGCCCTTTTAATCAGATGATGACAAATAGTATTGGAGTAAACTGTAGGCTACACTGATCAAGGGCATGGGAACTGATCGAGAAGTCAAGGCTTTGGTAAAGGAACGATCTTTCAAAGATGGTATTATTAATTATTGACAATTCCAACATTGATATATTGGCGAAATGACGAATGCGTGGGCGCTTAAGACAGTTATAACATAACTCTGTAACACTTATATCACCCAAAAACGGTTCTTACGAAATGTCGGTTTGTAGACCAAGAGAAGACTATTCTTTCGAAAATTTACCACTGGAATGACTGGCTCGATAACAGAGCCAGTCATTCCAGTGGTAAATTATCAGAAATAGTCTTCTCTTGGTCTGCAAATGGACATTTTCTATAAAAAAAATTTAATTAAAAAAACAAATTCGAGGGTTAAAGAGTTAAGACATAATTTTAATTTTCCTAAATAACTATATTGATTGAAAATGTAGGCCTGGGCTATAAAATCCATGTCAGTTTGTAATGGAAGAATCCACTTTAAGCTATGCCCCGCCCATATATATATATATATATATATATATATATATATATATATATATATATATATATATATATATATATATATATATATATATATATATATATATATATATATATATATATATATATATATATATATATATATATATATATATATATATATTTAAATCATAGCCGCGCCCATGCATAGCGCATGTTGGAATCGATTTATGTACTTTGAATCCCGAAGTTCCAGAAACCTAATTTCATGGTAACTATACAGTTACCCTGTTGAATTTGTTGAAACTAATTTGACAGGTAAATTAGTTCCCGATCTATTAAACATAATGTTTATTAAATGGTAAAGACACACAATTTGTACAACTGACGGACCAATCAAGGATAATTGTTTATGACGTCATAGACTTGACTAACAGATCGGATTCATCCATCAATTTCCCAAGGTCCACAGGGCGTGGTGTGACCCATGGCGATGTCCGGGAATCTGTAGCCCGTCAGCTGCTTGTATTTAGCCATTGCATCTTGAAGTATCAGTCAGTACCTCGAATTTTCTATAATCATGCAGGTAAGCTCATGAAAATTTTGAAATTTTAGGTGGCAGCAGCATCAAGTCAAATCAGGTTCAAAATAATGAACACAACATTTCTAACGCCTTTAATACGTATTTTAGCTCGCCTGCCTGATTGAGACAACACAATTCTCAACTACTACAAAAATGTAGGCCTATTGTTATAGAAAGGGGAGGTCAGGCTAAATAGACCACCGCCTTAATGCCCCATCCGTAATTCTAGCTACGCTCCGCCCACGCTTTGCTCGTGTTGTGATCGATCGAAATATCAATTCCCAGAATCCCAATATAAAGGTAACTATACAGCTAATGTGTTGACTATTTCGGCTAAAGCAACAACAGCTCGCAGCCAAATTAGTTTCAAAACATTCAACAGAATGTTTATTAAATAGCAGAGACATACACTTCATATAACTGACGAATGTGTAAGAGTTCATGACACTCAATGCATGTGTAGTGTTATCAGTATCGGACAGAACAACGCTTTGCAGTATTCCGATGTCTGAGCAGATCAAGCTGGCGACAGACTGTCTATTATCCAAGCTGGTAATTTAGTAGTACAGTACAAGGAGGCATGCGATATAAGACCATACCATAAAAACTTATCTTATACAACCACCATTTTGGTGACAGAATAGCAAATATTTGTGCTATGGAAATACTGAGCATAATTTATACTTGACAAGCGATGTTCCATATTCTACGCGTTGTCGTAGCAGGGGCGGGGACGTTACTACGGATTTCACATATCCCGTATTCAATCATTCAAATGCTCCAGACTGCTTTCATATTATAGTTAACGACCTCAGAATGTCTTGCTGAATATCCCGATATAAATCCTGTCAATCACGATCGCTAGCAAACACCAACTCATCCGCAAGAAGCGCTTTGTTTCGTTGGTTGATTGGTCGGTTGGTTGCTTAGTTGGTTGCTAGGTTGTTTAGTGGTTTGATTGGTTGGTTGAGTGATTGATTGATTGTTTGAGGCATTGATTGATTGATTGATTTTGACTCTTTCAGCTGCCACCAAGCCAGCATAACCCAAGCCAGAGAGTATTTGCGGTCAGGACTAAGATGTCGTCTAGAATGTCTAATAGTCGTTATGAAGAGGGCACGTGGTTCAGCCAGCTCAAGACAAAAATGACCACCATTGAGGTAATTCACACATAAATGTGTCGGTATTAATGATACAATCAATTTTGTATATAGTGGGCCCCTGCTATAGGGGCCACAATGTTTTCACGCATTAAGATAGGCATGCGTGAGAATACAGGACCATAGTTATACATAATCCCTCGGTTGTACAAATATCTTGCTGTATCTTACGACTGGGACAAAAATATATATGCTAATAGATATGAATTCCATGAAAGCAGCCATACAGTGTAACAATATTTTGTTTTATACTGCCTACTGCGAAAATAACCTCTCACAATAGCATCTTGTAATATCCACATTTCAGTCACTGTTCACATGATAACTAGAATAAAATCACCATTACAACACACCAACTTCTGCCCTTCTTAAGGATCCGGGCAAAATATAAGCATGATGATTCATGAACGGCCATCTTTGTATTTACCAGGTCTTATTTACAATATATAAATGTTACCAAAGTATATCTATATCCTTATGGCCGGTCAATGATATACGTTACATTGAACAAATCAAACAATTGACCTTTCAATTTTTAACTATGCCACGCCCATCTCTAGCTAATCTCCGCCCACACTTCGGTCATGTTGGAATCTGTCGATCTCTGAACTTCCTGACCATCAATTTCCAGAAAACCCTACAAGTAAACTGTTGAATATTTTGAAACCATAGGCAGCAACAACACCCAGTCAAATTAGTTTGAAAATATTCAACAGCATGTTTATTAAATATTATATACATACAATTTGTACAATGTGTCAGACTATTAAGAGTTAAAGACGTTTAGAATCATTTATGACGTAATGATTATGACGTCATCACACACGCCGCTTAACTGATTGTGACGTCATATGACGTCATTATTCTGGAAAGGTCCATTAATGCGTATCCCATCGCTAATATCAATTCATCGTCGCATCGCATTTCAGGAGCAAAGTGTCTTATTCTTTCTTCTTTTTTATTATCGATTATGGGATATGAAAATAATTGAATATTCGAGCGACTACCTAAAATGTATATTTTAGTAGATACCGTGTTTACTTGAATGAAAGGCGCTTTTCTTTTATAGCTAGTACATTTGTGATTATGTTCTCATTTGCAAAGTCCATTTACTATTTGAACACCACTTATCTTTATCTATAGCACATGCTAGATATAGCGGGCATCTCCGTGTAATATGTCAATTGATATGGAAGAATGTAAATTTAGCTAATAGCTCTATATAATACAACACAGTAAACGGAGTGTTGGCATTTATCAGGAGTTTTCCAACAATCCTTCTCTTCGAACTGCAGAATGCCAAAACTACCATTGCTTAACAAAATGTAAACGTAGTGATCCACTCCCTCTAATGTGGTCTGTATCTACGGTAGTGTATTCACTGGAACACCAATACCGTACACTTTATATTCAGTACGTACTTTAATCCTTCAGACTAAATGTCTCCGTCGGCATCGTGCGGCCACCTCATCCACTGTCACCTATTATAATATCATGCAAGCGCACGATCGACGAACGACCGAGATCGCATGTCACAACCCTTATACACATATAAGATATCTTCTGCTTATCCATTCATTCTGCTATTTGTGTCAAATTGATATTGTTACACGGATGAAACCAGAGATGCGTTTTATGTTGCATAATACAAATAACAAAGCAAATAAAGATGCAACTACAAGAATTGTGACATTTTAGCTACCCTCATACACTAAGTAACAGGGTTTTATAATCACGCCTTAAATTCGGGAGGCTGGCTACACCACTCATCGAAAATCAGTCATTCATTAGTTCGGCATGAACATCTCTATGCGAAGGAAAGAGAAAATGGGGAAAGTAGACGACTGTATAAGTCTGCTGGAGCTATTATGGATAGTGCTTCAAAAACTAGTAGAGTTACAGATGCCATTCAACACTGTAAGGCCCTTCAATATGAACCAACGACCGATTAAAGCATCAGAATATGAGCATCCACTTTGCATATGAGTGGCTGGAACTAGAATCTAGGATCTAGAAATGCTATTGATTTATAATACGTTAATGGATTCAGCAGAACATGGACATTGATATACAGCGTTTCTTTGTGTACTTTGTGACTATCTCCAAAGAAAAGCCTCCGCCACGTGGCAGAGGCGTCGATACATTCATCATTTTACACAATCACACTATTATAGACAGACTGCCACTGAAGCAGTCGAATGTTGTCATGCCCACGGGCACAACCATATGTAGCCAGTAGACCGATGCTAGCTCGGCCCAGCCCATGGCTGGTCGCGGAACTATGGAGGGGGTTGCCACTCGGGGGCGGGCATATCCCCACATCATGGGAGCCAAGAGGCCCTTCCACAAACGTTAGCTTATCTGAGTGATCAGCCGCACACATAGGTGTGTAGGAATAAGCCAGTGCATAGACGGGGACATAACGTTCGAGTGGTTTTGTATTCCACTGACAAGTTAGGGAAGGGCATGGTGGGCGCAGGAGTTACTAGTTTAAAAGCCTTACTCTTAAGCAGGTATAAGAGGAACCTACTGTGGCGGATACAAACTCTAATCCTACGATGCCTATGATGGACAAAATATTAGTATGCATTTTAAGGGGAAAGTGCCACGGGTAAATCCCACTGCAGGTGATCTTGCATTTCAGCAATGTGCTTACCTAATACACATGTGTGTGTGTGTGTGTGTGTGTGCGTGCGTGCGTGCGTGTGTGCGTGCGTGCGTGCGTGCGTGCGAGCGTGCGAGCGTGCGTGCGAGCGTGCGTGCGTGCGTGCGTGCACACGGGTGTGTGTGGTGGTGGTGGTGGGGGTGTGGGTTGGTGGGGGAGGGGTGGGGTGGGTGGGTGAGGGTTTGGGTAGCAAAATATTTTATTTATTTTAAGGAAAAGTACATCGGTTGGCTCCCACCCCAGTCGGGCTTACCTTTCCACTCGCAACTGTGTTACGTCTGTAGCCTCCGGGGGTATGCATGATGTCCTCATATTTTGTTATGCAGCACCGCATATGCAGAATGCGCAGCTTAGCTGGTTAGCATCGGTTCTCAGGGTTCCGGATCTTGTTTCGTGACACTCCCGAATATACAAAGACCGACATCTAGAGCCAGTGGAATGATAACGTTCCAGTGGGGATGCGCGACCATTGCCGCCGAGATTGAACCACACCGTCTCACCCCAACTGCTTGTGTCACCGGTATGGCGGTCCATTTCTCAATTTAGGAGTTTAGACATAATTAATGAAATAATATATACAAACAAACAATGCTACTCGTTTGCTAGTATGAGAGAGAAAATACAGTACATAGAACTAAGTTGGTGTCTTCTTTATCGTGGGCTCGTCAGAGGTACCTCGCCGAGCGTTAAATCCGCGAGGTATCCCTGCAAGGGAGTGTTCTAACGCGGCCACTTATGAAGTTTAATATAAGCCATTATACCCCTAGCAAAATAGTATTGTTGCGAGCGGAAAGTGCATCGCACAGGCCTCCGTCAGAGGAAAATGCCTTCAACACCGAAGCGGAGGAAGAGAGTTGGCAAAAAAGGCTCCTCTCTTGTTCAAACATATGCTAAGTGTGTAGTGTGAGTTAACGCAGTGAAACAGTATGTTATTGTTTTGCACACTGTATTACGTGAAGATGGGGTGGATGATTTCCGGAGAATTCAACACCGTCATCTTATGTAGGTTTAAAGATACTGTAGTTCGGATCGACCGGTCGGGTACCGGCCGTACCAGCTAAGCTTGGTACGCACCGCCCGTCTAGGATTCGTTTCCTGAACACGCCCCTCTGAGTAGAGCTATACGCGTATATAGGCTTATGGGAGAGAGAGCGTGTCGAAAAACGACTAAGTTCGTTAAAACGCATCATGCGCATGCGTGCGCCAGGACGCTGTTTCTATGGAGCGCGTAGTTGTGACCTAGATAGGATGGCGCTCATAGTGTACAGAGCTGGTACTCTGTAATTCTTATTGATTTCTGTTCCCGTCAGATGTGTCGGTAATAAAGACCAGAATTCGACGGGCTTTCTAAATCTGTAAACCATTTCTAAATCGGTTGAGAAATAGCTGAGTTATCCAAGAAAAACTGTTCTTGATTATCTTCAAAATATTGCCCTGACGTCATAACCACGTGGATGTAAAGCTTCTAGAACGTTCGACGACACTATTATTAGCTGTGCGCTGATTGGCTGTTGCTCGAACGATGATTGGATGAAGCCTGCGCCTGTGACGTCATGGAGAGTATAAAAGGAGAAGCGATCCAGTGATCGAGAGCATCCTCGGCCAGGGGCCGAACAGGTTGGAGCTGTACCAACTATTATCAAGCGCGATACGCGTCTTTCTTCGCTATGCATCAGGTTTTTATCCCGTAGTGTGCAGTTTCCAACCCACCGCACTAACACAATTTTGTAGCTCCACTTCTGCGGGAGCAATTTGGAACTTTCGAAACCGTTCACGAATAATGCATCTACATTCGGAACACAAACTTGCGGTGAGGCCTTTGTGGCCTGAATATGTGAGTCTACAGATGTAGAGGCAGGATGTTCTTTGATGGATGACCCGCCGGATCTGCCGGCCACGCCTAAAAGTGGTATTTCAAACGACGACGCACCAATCGTGTAGGTTCATTCGACTTTCGACCGCAGCAAGTAAACTTGGTGCATCTTCAGAGCTGGTTGACGTACCCAGAACCGTGAAGCTTTGTTTTGTATCTTCATTTGCCTCTGACAACCCCCGCTTGTGACGGGTTGTTTACACCTTCCATCCGAGCCATCGGTGTATGGGAACTTTCTTCACTACATAATGCTATCATATCTTTTACTGACTGCTCGTTAGACATTCTATTAGGCCTACAGCCCTAAGCAATGTACTCCTCCCGCCATGAGTGTTCTTGCGGAACTCTTGTTTGCGGAAAACAGCTTGCAGGAACCAACCTGCGGGAACTTTCCAGCTTCCGGAGAGCGCATCATCTCACGTCGACTACAGATCTACATGTAAATTTCAGTGACATGGTAGCCTAACTTGGGAATGACTACCAAGTATTCAAGTAACTATACTTCACCATTTAATTATTTCTCTATATAGGGTTTGTTAATTATCTCGTATCCGTACTAACGGTTCCGATGACTAAAAGGAACCATAACGGTCTTAGGACCAGTAGTTATAATTTCTGTATTTGTTAAATAGTTATTTTTATTTTCCTCAATGTGTTGCTAACCGCACTATAGTAGGTTCGTCAACCTCTATTACTATATATATCTTAATCATTGCCACCGTATTGTTTGTTCTGGTTAGATTACGTATGTATATGGCCAGTGGCCATCCGTTAAATTGTTTCGCTTAAGTATAGAAAATATAGGAATGCAGTGCACGTAGGAAACACTATACAACAACATTTATATATGCAGAATTTTCTCCCGCCACCAACAATTTTTCACTGAGGTCGCTGTACGTGCTATAACTCTGTTTAGCCGGGCATGCTACCGACTAAACCTTTTCTATTCAGCTCGATAGGATAGGTTCAACATGGTTAGCGACAGTTTCTTCATTACATACTGTAATACATTCTTCCTCTCCGGAAGTGCGATAATCTAGCCCCGCACTCCGGTAAGACTCATAACTCCAAGATTTTGTCTCTCTTCATATTCCTCTTAGCCTTGTGGATTCTTAATTGTTTGGAAGTCCCTATCCGCACCATGGGCTGATCCGACTCTGGAAAACTATTGGGGGTTCCAAGCAGTGATGACTACGGTGTGGTATCACATACATATTCCCGTGTGTCTTCGGATAATTAGTAGATAGTACTTAAGCCAATGTAGGAAAGCACTGCAAAAAATATGTATTAATTAATCTGCGATGCAATCGCAGATTGTTATTTTTACTCAGGATCTTTCTTATTATTATTATTAATCTGCGATGCAATCGCAGATTGTTATTTTTACTCAGGATCTTTCTTATTATTAATCTGCGATGCAATCGCAGATTGTTATTTTTACTCAGGATCTTTCTTATTATTATTATTATTATTATACTTATTCTGCCTAAAAAGTTTAGACCGTATCTCCTCCTAGAGTTTTCATCCGATCAACTCCAAACTTGGTCAACCTCAAGGGCCCATGCCACAATCGATGGCTATTACTTTTATTTTGGCTCCGCCCACTAGTTGTTGAGTTATCTGCCCTTGAGTGGGCAAAAACTCCCATAGGAAATGTATGGGGATGTTCAAAATTGATCTTTGAAGTGGGACTACAGCCAGAGTTTTGATCGGATCACTACCATACTTGCTGAGGATGTTACAACTGGCCATTTGTTTTTTAAAAATAATTTTTTTTCAAAATGGCCGCCAGACCTTTGACCCCACAATGCATGGCAACAACTCCCATAGGAAATGTATGGGGATTTCAAATGAATGTTTGAAGTGCTACTACACCTAGAGTTTTGATCGGAGCACTCCCATACTTGGGTAGGATGTTGCCACTGATGATTATTTTTGGAAAAATTATTTTTTTCAAAATGGCGGCCATGAAAAAATTAGGGCAAAAATACCAGTTTTCGTTTTTTGCAGAAATGAGCTCAGGATGACAATTAAAATAAAAAATTTGGAAAAATTTTTTTCGAAAAATTTTTTTTGTTGAAAAATGACGGCCAGACGAACTTTTTGGGGTCAAAATTACCCAGAAATGAACTCGCGGTTGAAAAAAAAAATCTTTTTCAAATTTTTTTTTTTCAAAATGGCCGCCAAAATGACTTTTGCTCCGATCGACTTGAAATTTGCTGAACTTCTATCTCTCATATTGACTTGATTTGGTATCAAATTTAAAGTTGATCCGACCAAGACTTTTCGAGAAAATCAACTTTTCGTTGCCGCATATCCCCATAGTAAAGCTATAGGAGCAATATTGGAACAGCATTATCGCTTATAGTTTTCTTCCGATTCTCTTCAAACCTGGCCAGATTCTAGAACATTAAGAGATCTAAGAAATCGACATTGAAAATTTTAACATCTCCCTTGGGGTCAAGGTCATTCACCAGTAAAGCTTTCCAGTTTTCAAGCTTGGCATACGTTACCTCCCTTGCATCATGAAACTTCAAAGATCATGTACGAAGAAACACCTTATTTCATCTCTTTATTAGAAGAGGCCTTATACTATTTGTTCATGGCCAGACATTGCAGATTTACAGTTACTTCAGTAAATGTTCTCTAGTTATTATTATATTTACTGACAATCCTCCCGCACCGCAGTGCAAAACGGTGTTGACAGAACGGTTAGTTCCATAGGACCCGGTGACGGGCAAGATACGTATGCTCACCGAATTCTGTTAACATGTCTGGGCATGATATTCAAATCTGCCACGCCCTTACGGGAAGGACATTCACGGTGTGCATCCATCTCTCTTACCCCTACCATAACGATAGGAGATGTGGCCTGCAAAAACATATGTATTAATTATTATTATATTTATTGACAATCCTCCGGCACTGCAGTGCAAAAACTGGCAACTTGTGTATAAACCTAACGACAGAACGGTTAGTTCCATGGGACCCGGTGACGGGCAAGATACGTATGCTCACCGAATTCTGTTAACATGTCTGGGCATGATATTCAAATCTGCCACGCCCTTACGGGAAGGACAATCATGGTGTGCATCCATCTCTCTTACCCCTACCATAACGATAGGAGATATGGTCTGACAATGCTTCCGTGAAATGTAAACCCTGTCTTGTAATGCTTCATGTGGTTGCGGCCCGGAATGTCTGGATTCTCACCCAGTTCGGAGATCCCGGTAAGTAGCATGTATGAGCGCTGTCTGCAGTATTGATGTCCTCGGGCATCTGTTCTCCGTGACAGCCGTGTCTAATAGCTAGGTAGTTATTGGCCAGTTGCAGCCTAAACTAATTCTTGTTTTGAAAACAACTAAAAGGAATTAAGCAAAGCAGAAGGCCCACAGAAATAAAGCGGCAACTACTAACTCAGCATATTAAGAATCACATAAGACGGTGACGAAGGAATCCATCGGGAATCTTCTGTCCCGTCTTCACGTAAAACAGTATGCACCCCTATAGTCATAATCTCACGAAGTATGGTCTTTTCTTACTACACCATTTTTGTTTGAAATATTAGAGTGGGCCCATTTTTCCTACTATTCTTCTCCCGCTTTAAGCCGTGGAGACACCTTCACGAGACGGAGTCCCGCGCGAAGCACTTGCCTCTCGCAAGGATTCAGCGACGACGGTCCATGCCAGGATAAAACTCCCCACACAAACTAGCACTAGGAGTAGTGCCCGCGTGAGGCACATCACTTTTTCGTCTGAGATATTCTTCTTCCTTTCAGCTTAGAG
>JAVVLW010003505.1:12500-25000 GCA_034401795.1 Chaetoderma sp. LZ-2023a | reverse complement strand
GTGTCTTATCGATCTGAAATTTGACACACTTCTAACTCTTATAATGAAATTGATTGGTTTAAAATTTCTCTTCAATCCATCGGGCAGTTATATTTGACAGGATAGGATATAGAGATTCACGTTTGTTCAGATGATCAAGGTCAAACCGGGTCAGCTTCTTTTACCCATGTAGGCGGTGTGTACTATTCAAATTATGAATGTTAAAAAGCATTTGAAAATGGCCGCCAAAATCTTTTTTCGTTCGATCGACTTCAAGTTTGGCAGACTTCTAGCACATATGACGACAATTCGTACACTCAAATTTGTCTGTGATCTCTCTACGAGTTTTAATGACCAATACACATTTTCTTCATAAGACATAATCCTATACAAGCATTTTCTTGCAATTGCTAAGTCATATTTCTCAGACAGCTGAAGAAACGAAATTTGGCACAGCTCTAAGTGATCAAAGCCCGAGTGGATCACCATAAGAACATCTCTAGCCCTCCCTAATACCATTCCGCAAATTCGTAAATCGGGAATATCTGGCTGAATTCTCTGAATATCAAAGGCCAGAGAGATCTTTTTTACAGAACTAAAATTGGACAAACCATTCCTGAGACAGTTCTATTTTTGTAAAAGATATTTTGCGCAAAAATCTCAAATGCTAAATTCTGAGGTTATCTTTGTATTTTAGAGATTCCCAGATTATAGCGAATACTACCACGCTTCACCTTTCTACAGAGCACGCAGCTTTACAGTTACTTCAGTAAAAATCCTCTAGTTATTATTATTATTATTATTATTATTATTATTATTATTATTATTATTATTATTATTATTATTATCAAATACCATTAACATGATTATCATATTTACTATTATCATAATTTTTCATATATCGCTGCCCTTTAATAGTATTGCAATCTCTAAAGGTATCCTTTAATGCGAATATAATATAAAGAATATAAAAAGTGTGTTTGCATCTGTTTTCACTTTGCCGAGTTAGTAAATTTCAGCTATCTTTTGGGAAAGTCGAATCAGATATTGTCAATGACATACAATCTGACAAAAGGTCACGCATCAGATACAAAAAACCTATTATTTATAATGGATATGTCGTGTTATCATTAGAGCATATCCATTATTGATGATGACAACGCCGATCATACGGCATGCTCTCAAAACAGAGGGCAAAGCTGAATACATTCAGACATTAAAGCTTGTACTGCTTATAGAGATAATCACCACATAAAACTAGAAAAACAGCTTTCAGAGAATACTAATCATACAATTCATTATAATAAGAACTGTATGTGTCACGGCACATATTCTCGATCTAATTCCGCAATGTATAACCAATGTCAGGCTACAGATATTCGACCACCCACCAAGCTACGTCGTTCTCAAATGCCTTTACCGCCCTGTAGGTGGGGCTTAGAATACACCTTCCGCATCCTCTGCGTGTCGTAAGAGGCGACTAAAGGAGGTAAGGGTGAGGTAACCCTGACAGAAACCTCGAGTGCTGAAGACGGAGGTTCCAGGCGCGCGGCGCACTCTAATAAACCATGGATCCACGCACTTAACGCTTATAATCATGTCGATAGTCACTTCCAGGACTGGCGGTATGATCAGCGAACGAAAAGAAGAAGAAGAAATGCCTTTACTAAGTGTATTTTCTGTGTTGAAAAATATGCAGGGCCGGCTTACCGGGAAGGCCAACGGGGTCATGGCCTAGGGCAGCAACTCGAGTAAGGGCGTCAATTGGCGAGTAAAAAACTATTTTACCAAATGACAGTTTATAATATATATGGTGAAATAATAATATTCTTATTAACGTTGCGCAATAATATTGGCTGCTAATGTTTAAACACGCCCTGAGGGTTGAAAATAATTGCCGCGTGCATTTTACACTCAATACTGTAGAAGTGAGCTAGTTCTTGCTGTCTTAGTTTCTGAACTATTTTTTTCATTTTGACGTTTCATTTCCGAAATTAGACGATAAACATAATCATAACATTATCGTAAGATACCTGTAGGTTTTTCATATCGTCCTGGTCATTGTGGATGGAATGACATACTATTCACAGGCTTTTTACAGTCACGGTTGATTTACCTAAAACTCGGGATATATGTTCATAACTTCATTTATTTATTTAACCCTAAAACACGGCGCCGTTACGACACAATGGTCAAATACGGCTGCGGACAGCTGGACAGTGCAGCGCATAGGGCGGGGATGTGGTGGGGCAGGCCATACTGTGTGTTTAAGCATTTCTATAATTATGCTATACAAAGTCATGTAAGTAGTAGTAGTAGTTGTAGTAGTAGTAGTAGTAGTAGTAGTAGTAGTAGTAGTAGTAGTAGTAGTAGTAGTAGTAGCAGTAGCAGTAGCAGTAGCCGCAGCAGCAGCAGCAGCAGCCATATTTCCGATTCATCTCAAGAAATTTAAATAAAAGTACTATCAATCGGCGTATCATCATTAAATCATTTAATGGTGATAGACCGATTGATAGTAGTTTTATTTACGTTACCATTCAACAACATTTGGCAATTCCCTTTTCGTAACGAACCTAGCTACGCCATTCATGGCGTAATTGATTAGGATGTTAACCTACGCGTGACGTAAGTTGATTATGACCTGATATGATTTAGCTGATAAACTGGAATCCTCAAATATTAGCTGAGTAAATCCATATGCTTACAGGGTCATCACGCATGACTCGATCCCATCCAGTTTGTTATTATTAACCCTTTAATTTTTAATGACCAAATTAGTTCAAGAAAATCAAAATATTGGTTCATTAAATGTCCATTTGCAGGTCAAGAGTAGTCTTTTTTTAAAATGTACCACTGAAATGACTGGCTCGGTAACCAAGCATTTCATTCCAGTGGTAAATTGTCAAAATAGTCTTCTCTTGCCCTGCAAGTGGATATTTTACGAAACCACAATGGCGACCATTCTTGCCTGGCTTAGGCAATAACGGGTTAATGTAGACTCAGTGATTCAATCTTACTCGTGGCAAACTGGATCAGATCAACTAATTTAGTTAACTTTGCCCTCAAAATTAGATTTATTTATACCTACAGATGAATTTTGCCCAAGCTTAGAAAGATATTAAGATGGATTGAATTTGTTGCTAAATATGCACCTAATTTGCCCAGATACCCCCGATTGTATGTGAGAGTAAATGTTGTTCCGAGAGGCCTGGGTCTGAATTTATGCCCCTTTGCCATTGTGGTTAGAGTTCTTTAATCCAAAATGATTCTCTTAGTTTTCTTTGTTTATCAGTTTCCTATGTTGTGTCTGAAAGGGGTAGCTGTTCAATAGGCATAATTTCAAAGTCACGAGTGACTAAATGATCAGGAAGATTAAAATGCTCAGCCACATGTGTCTTCCTCTAGTCTAATATCTGTAAGGTGTTTAGTTGCTCGGCATCTTAATGGATTTTTCGTTTCGCCAACCCACTGCTTTTGACACAATTTGCATGAAATTAGGTAAATGAAATTTTCAGAATCGCATTCTAATTTCGACTGCATTTGAAATTTGCTTTTGGTTTGAAAGCTCGTGAATGCACTCTGGGAAAGAAGAAATTTATCCAATTTACACCTTTTCTTTTCACATTTCCGAGATTCTCCTTCACCAATAATTGGACGATTATGACAAATTGTGGTAGGCCGAGAATTTCTGGCATTATCCGGAATGGTTTCTAAATATCATACAAAGTTTCAGACTTTATTTTACGCAGGAACCGAGAAGAGTACCCTCTTGGTTTGAGGGCTTTGAATAATGTCGAACATGATGATTCAATGTTTTTCCTATCTCTCGTATTTCTATGAATACGGGTTATTTGTGAGTTTACAAGTCTCTTGAGAGTATGCGGTGGATGGAATGATTTCTTGTGCAATAGTCGATGCGAGTCGGTTGGCTTAAAATAAACTTTGTAGTCTAAGTAACCAGTTGTTTCATACTTTATACCTTTGTATTAAGTTCCATCCAGGAAATCTACAGACATCTCATCAAGTTCAGCTTTTAGTTTGATATTCGGATCATGATTGTTCAGAATCGCTAAAAACTCGTTAAATGCTTCTTTGGTATGTTGCCAGATCATAAAAATATCATCGAGGTAACTGCGGTAAATGAGCGGCTGATTTGGAGAGTTTTCGAGTACTTCCTTTGCCCACTCTGCCATGTAAAGGTTAGCGAAACCTGGGCTGAAACTCTTACCCATTGCGCAGCCACAAATTTGTTGGAAAATTTCACCAGCAAATTCAAAGTCATTGCTCTTCAGACTAAGCTCTAATAGAGATGTTACTTCTCTGTCGGGCCTGTTGGTGTCAGAATAGTCGGCAAATGCTCTACGAATTGAATTTAGACCCATTTTGATGTCAATGTGTGTGTGTGTGTGTGTGTGTGTGTGTGTGTGTGTGTGTGTGTGTGTGTGTGTGTGTGTGTGTGTGTGGTGTGTGTGTGTGTGTGTGTGTGTGTGTGTGTGTGTGTGTGTGTGTGTGTGTGTGTGTGTGTGTGTGTGTGTGTGTGGTTGTGTGTGTGTGTGTGTGTGTGTGTGTGTGTGTGTGTGTGTGTGTGTGTGTGTGGTGTGTGGTGTGTGGTGTGTGGTGTGTGTGTGTGTGTGTGTGTGTGTGTGTGTATATAGCGTCGACGTCCATTGTAATTAAGACTGAATTTGGAGGGACCGAGATCCTAGAGACCTGGGCTAGGAAGTCTTCAGTGTTTTTCAGATAGCTAAAATGTATATTTGCAATTGGCTGAAGATGGTAGTCGGGAAATTCATTAATCCTCTATGATTCCGAACCACAATTTGAAATGATGGGTCGCCCTGGTGGTGGCATTGGGTCGGGCTACGAGTCAGCAGACTTATGGATTTTAAGAAGAAGATAAAATGTATGTGCTTTCGAATCATCTTTTTCACACAGGTATTTTAATTGCTTTTCAGTTATCTTCTTGTTATCAACCATTTTTTGGAGAATTTCGTTGAATTTGCTACAATCGTTTTGCCAAAGTGGTTTATTTAGTTTTTGGTAATGCTTTGGAGTACTAAGCTGTCTATGCGCTTCTTTGATGTAGTTAGCTTTATCCATTATTACAGTAGCCGATCCTTTATCTGCAGGTTTGATGACAATTTCATCTTTTCTAGATAAACCTAATAGGGCCTGGCGTTGACCACAGGATAAATTTTGATGATCATTTGGAAATGTCACATTTTTAATACGCTCAGAGTGATGTTTTATACTTTCACCGATTGCTGGGTCAACACATTTTAAGTTTGGAGCCCAGCCGATTTTGTCAATAAATAGTGGAATATTACTATTGGATTTTACACGATGACCAAATTCAGCTGTTTCAGTAAAGCCATTATCTAAATCTGCCTCCAAACCTGTTTTAGGTTTTGGTTTTGGGACAAAAGTCAAGCCAAATTTAAGCAGTGACTGTTCTGCTTCGCCTAATGTGCAGCCGGTTAAGTTTACAATATTACTACCCAGTCCCAGTTCAAGTTCTGGGTGGATGCTACACTGACCCTCATTCAATTTAAATTAAGGAACTTTAGCCAACTACCATAGATAGCATTAGCAGTTCTCTCAGTCCAGTGAATATTGTCATGACACACACTGAAACTATGTGGGTGGCAGGCGTGGAATTACAATAACGCCGGACCCAGAGGACTTGATCATGCTAGATTCAGCAACACAACTGATTGCCTCCAGTGCACGTTTTGATGCAGGGTCGAAGTGGTTGAGAAGTTTAACTTAGTGAAGTTGATTCTCGCCATAGGGAACTTCTTCCAGAGCATGCTGAACAATAACCTGAGCCGGTTCTCTGAGGCTGGAATCGGGTTGTCTCGATCGTGTATGCCTATATTTAGGACGATCTTTTCTGGTTTTAATTTCTCAAAGTATCTGTTGATGATCGTTCTTAGATCATTGATAGATGCACCAGGGAAGCAAGCTACGTGCATTTTTGGGTGAGGTGGCACATTGATTCGGCTCAGGATAGATTCTCCAAGCAACAGGATCTTCTTGTTGATGGTTGGGAGCTGCCAATTTGGTGTGTTACATGACTCATACCGGAATTTCCAAAACGTATTTTGCTCTGGTTTCGTTGGTTTTCTAGGCTTAGACTGAGGAGATGGTTTGAACCGTGGTTGCGGTACTTTTGGAGGAGTGTGGGTTGTGAGGCCCACCTTGTTCTCCGTTAATGTTCGATCAGATTTAGCTACCCTCTGTTAAAGTGGGAGAAAATCCTCAGGTGATATATTTCAAATCCAAGATGGCTTAATTTACAAAGCTGAAATAAGAGAAATGTGGTTAGTAGTAAAGATAATAGTTCATATTTAAGGACAGGCAATACAAGAATATCAATATAAATATCTTTAAATTACTCAGTACTCACAGCAATACAGCAATACACAGCAATAGAAACAACAGCAATAGGAATTTTACACCGTCAGAGGGCTGGACGCGTTTCGTGTTGACACACTTCCTCAACAGCCTATTAGACAAATCTACCAGCCCAACAGTTTGTCCTACTATTTATTGGGCAAGTGAATGTTTTTGGGACTTAATTATTTTCTTTAACGTTCTGTTTTATTTGACGTTTTTTTAGGTACACGCCGCTAATAAGGTGTTATAATTCATTGTAATAATGTATTGTTGACTAATTGAACTCTGGATAAATGAGTTGATTTCAGTTTGATAAGGTGTTAAAGATTGAGCTGCTTTCAATGGCTTAGCGGCGGACTGCTCACTGGTTCAAAGAGAACTACTGAAACACTTTCCATGGGCACTGGTTTCAAAGATTATCATTGCTTTGAGAATAAAGTCATTTTCTGTGAGTAATTTTCTCCCTAAAACCGATAAATGAACAAACAAATCGCATGATTGAATGATAGAAGGATAGAAGGAAAGAAGGATGGGCATACCTTACCAATCACCCAACCAATCAACCACCCACCCAACCAACTAACCAACGACACAACCAAACACCCACCCAACCACCCAACCAAATAACCACCCAATCAACTACCCACTCAACCACCCAACCAATCAACCAGCCAACCAAACCCCCAATCAATCGCCCAACCAACCACCCAACCACCCAAACAAGCAACCTACCATCCAATCAACCACCACCCAATAAAACAACCAACCCACCATGATGGAAGAATGGAGGGAACGATGGAAGGAAGGGTAGGGAGAGGAAAGATGGAAGGAATGATAGCTTGAAGGAAGGATGGGATGATGGAAGGAAGGAAAGATGAAAGGCATGAAGGCTGGAAGGAAGGAATGAATGATGGGATTGAGAGGGAGGGAGGAAGGAGGGAGGGAGGAAGGAGAGGGGAAGGAAGAAGGAAGTAATGTGGAAGGAGGGGGAAAGGAAGGAGGAAGGGAAGGAGGAAAGGAAGGAGCAATGGAAGAATGAAAGGAAGGAGAGGGAGAGGAACGAATGCACAAACGAACGAATGAACGAACAAACGAATGAACAAATGAATGAACTAACGAACGTACGAATGAACGAATGAACGAATGAATGAACGAACGAACGAACGAACGAACGAATGAACGAACGCACGAATTTAGGTGGACGGAAAGCAGGACGGAAGGCTGGAAAGAATGAAGGAATAAGGGAATCAATGAATGCACGAAGGGAGGAAGGACAGAATAACGGATAGAAGGAAGGAAGGCTAGAGGGAGCAAGGATGGAATGAATGACAGTTTTCTTGCTCAAACAATCATGCAATTCAAAAAGTGATAATAGGTTCAATTTAACCATGTATGCAGAGATGAGATTTTTATATACTTGTTGTGGAACTCGGTAACACTCTAGACTACCTGGTTCACCAATCGAGTGCACCAAGCTGACGTGGAACCAGTTCTGCATAGAAACTGGCAGATGTAATCCAGCAGGCCCAATAGACGGACTTTAACCGTTTGGGTCCTAGGCTCAGGTATGTCTCATACTTAGATATATTGAGTATTTAGTAATTGTGTGTTTAATCTAATGTCATGTTGTGCCAAAGCACTACATTTGGTGTCAGTTGTTAAAATGTGTGCCAAGTACAAATAGGACATTGCGGTCTAAATCTTTTTTTTCAAATTCACGCTCCATTTTGCTCGACTTCCTGATTTTTTCTTATTGAAAACTTGAAATAGTAAATACGGAGATTCCCTAATCTGATTTGCTGATTATTTTCCCAGATTACACTATCCTTCATCCTATTTTCTACAATCATCATTATTATTCCCATTGAATGATTCACTCATGTTGAACGGGAATCCTTGTGTTGCCAGAATTATACACATATATATTTTTTTTTTTGGAGTTATTGTCAAAAAGAGTTTACTATTTATATTATATTGTGATCCGAATTATACTCATTTATTTTTTTGACGTTATTGGCAAATAGAGTTTACTATTTATATTATATTGTGATCAAAATTATATGTAGTTCGGATCGACCGGGCGGGTACCGCCGGGCCAGCCAAGCTGAGTACGTGCTGCCCATCCTGGATTCGTTCCCTGAACACGACCCCCTGGGTAGAGTCATAAGCGTATATAGGCCCATTTCCTATTCCCACCGAATGTGGCATTAATTAAGACCAGAATTCGACGGGCTTTCCAAATCTGTAAACCATTTCAAAATCGGTTAAGGAATGGCCGAGTTATCCACGGACAACCCCTTTTGATTATCTTCAAAATATTGTCGTGACGTCATAACCACGTGGACGCAGAACTTCTAGAATGTTCTAGAACATTCGACTGCGTTATTATTAGCTACGCGCTGATTGGCTGTTGCTTGACCAAGGATTGGTTGGAGCCTGCGCCTGTGACGTCATGAGTAGTATAAAAGGAGACGAGATCCAAAGTTTGAGAGCATCCTCGGCCAGGGGCCGAATAGGTTGGACCTGTTTCAGCTACGATCAGCATGACATTACGCAGATCACTTCGCTTTCTGTCAGTTTCTCTCCCGTAGCCAGCAGTACTCCAACCCACCGCACTAAAAGCAATTTTGTAACTCTCGTCCTTGCGGGAGAATTTTGGAACTTTTTAGTTATTGTTCACGAATATATCAAGAGCTACTTCAGAACACGAACTTGCGGTGAGGCCCTTCCGGCCTGAAAATGTGATTCTACAGATGTAGAGGCAGCGATGTTCTTTGGTGGATGACTCGCCGGATCTGCTGGCCATGCCAAAAAGTGGTTATTTAACCGTCACCGCACTGATGTTGTTCATCTAAACTTTTCGACTGCAGCAAGTAAACTCTTCAGAGCTGGCTGACTTACCCCTCACCATTAAGCTTAGTTTTGTATCTTCATCTGCATCTAACAACCCCAGCTTGTGATCGGGTTGTTGTCAACTTCCATCCGTACTATCGGTGTATGGGAACTTTCTTCACAGCAGCAATGTTATTGTATCTCTTGCTGACTACTCGTTAGACATTCTATATTGTGATTACAGTCCTGAGTTCGATCCGCTCCCATCATGAGCTGCTTGCGGGAATCCTGTTTGCGGGAACCAGCCTGCAGGAACTTTCCAGCTTCCTGAGAATGCATCAACTCACGTCAAGCTAAGAGTGACATATCAATTTCAGTAACACGATGGCTACCGATTATTCACGTAACTATACTTAACATTTTAATTATTCCGTTAGATGTATTTTTCCTAATTACATCGTACCCATATAGATGGTCCCATTAACTAAAACGTACCGTGATGGCCTTAGGACCCCTAGTTATAATTTCTGTATGTGTTTATAGGTATAATCATTTTCTGTAAGGTGTTTTCACTAACCGCATGGTAATAGGTTCCTTAACCTGTGGTAAAGATTTATAATTCTGATCATTTCACACTGTAGTAATTGTTCTGGTTAGTTTATATATGGCCGGCGGCCATCAGTTCATATGTTTTGTTTAATTATAGAACATATAGGACTGCTGTTTACGTAGGAAGCACTATACAGCGACACTTATATATGCAGCACTTTCTCCCGCCACCAACAATTTTTCACTGAGGTCGCTGTCTGTGCTATAACTCTGTTTAGCCCGGTATGCTACCAACTAAAACCTTTTCTATTCAGCTCGATAGGATAGGTGTAATATGATTAGAGACAATTTCTTCGCTAGAAAATCTGTAGTGTACGCCTTTCTCCCAGTAGTTGTGATAATTTAGCCCCGCACTTCGGCAAGATTGTGTACGAGTGGCCAAAATACCCAAAGGGACTCATATCCCTAAGATATTGTGTCTCTTCATGTTCCACTAAGCCGTGTGGCTTTTTAATTGTTCGGATGTCCCTATCCGCATCATGGACTGATCCAACCCTGAGAAAGTGTTGGGGTTTCCGAGCAGTGATGGCCAAGGTGTGGTATCACATACATTCCCTCTGTATCCTTAGTAGTTAGCACTCTTGCCAATGTAGGAAAGCACTGCGAAAACATGTCTTCATTATTATTTTCTTTAATCTGCTGAACAATCCTCCTGCACCGCAGTGCATAGCTGGGCAACTTGTATTTAAACCTAACGACAGGTTAAATATTTAGTTCCATAGGACCTGGTGACGGGCGAGATGCACATCCCTACCGAATTCCAAAAGAATGTTTGGGCATGATATTCAGATCTGCCATGCCCTCACGGGAAGGACATTTACGGTGGGTATTCGTCTCTCTTACCCCCGTGATAACGATAGATCAGTTGCCTAAAAATGCTTTTGTGAAAAAGTAATCAGTTTCTTGTAACGTTTTATGTGGTTATGGAGCAGGATGTCCGGATTCTTATCCAGTTTGGAGATCTTACTAAGTAACATGTATGGGCGCTCTCTTCAGTATTGATGTCCTGGGGCATCCGTTCTCAATGACAGCCGTATCTAACAGCAAGCTAGACACCCGCCATTTGTGGCCAAAAATAGTTCTTGTCTCTAAAAACTAAAAGCTAGATAAGCATAGAAGAAGGCCTGCATAAATAAAGCGGCAACTACTAATTCAGCATACTAAGAATTACATAAGACAGTGACATGGGAATCCTTCGGGAATCGTTCATCCCGTCTTCACGTAAAACAGCACGCAACCTTATAGTCATAATCTCACTAGGTATGGTCTTTTCTTTACAGCATTTTGATTAAATATTAGAGTGGGCCCATTTTTGCCTACTACTCTTTTCCCGCTTTAAGCAGTGTCGACATTTTCCCGTGATGGAGGCCCGCACGAGGCACTTGCCTCTCGCAAGGATTCAGCGACGATGGTCCATGCGAGGATAATACTCCTCTACCAAACCAGCACTAGGAGTAGTGCCCGCGTGAGACACATGATTTTTCGTCACTACCCTTTTAACAAACCTATTGTTGTAGGAAACAGTAAGGCTGGCCTGGTAAAGCATCACGACCCCCACAATCTCATAGAATATTGGGGCATTTCCTCTGCGCCGACTGCCGATCTGGTAACCCTCCTCCGTAGTAAAATTTCTAATACTGTAGCATGCCACGGTAAGATTATTTTCTACTTTTGGTCAGGGACTTGCGATCTCTTGATCAAAAGGGGGAATATATATTTATCTACGAGCAGACAACGCGAGTGCTCGGAGCTCCTCGACCCTATTTGTTCACAATTTTAGAGGCTGCTTCAATTGTCTCCAGACATGGACAGCAAATCAAATTTATTGATATCCCGTATTCTCGTTATGTGACTGGAATCATCGAAAACGGCATCAAAATTGGGAGAGATTCCGAAATGATGATTTCGAGTTGGGAAGCCAGATTCTAGATTTAAATGCCAGGATAGCACGTATTAATGCCAGTTTAAATGTAAATACACTACATTTCAGCGTTGACCTGGTGAAGAGGCGCAAGAAGGGTAGAGTGGTCTATCATTCATATAGACTTGAGTATTTATATGATGGTGTCCATGCATGTGAGGAATTGTCCAAGGTCTGGATTTTGAAAATCAGGCTTGACTATTGCGAGCATTTCATCGACCAGAACTTGGACATAGTGTATGGTAATGTTCCGGATGATGACCTTTAGGTGTTAAACTTGAGAATGTTGTACCCTGACCACTCAAATCTTATATGTTACAAAGTAACGGGTCAAATAATTGTCTTCATTTGTACACTTTAGTATTGCATTATTATCATTGTCATGAGTATGTAATGGCAGAGCATATTCTAGTCTATAGTTAATGTGTTGGCATTAGTATATGTACATCCCCACATTTATATATGCACCCTTGTGGTAATTGTGTTATACATGGAAGTTTATTAGCATTATGCAAATGCTGTTGTTGGAAGCCAATATCATAATACTGTTGTTTTTCTTATCTGGTCTATCTCTTATTGGTCAGTAGTATATTATACAGGTATTTATTCAGGCCTACTGCACGTCTCTAAACATCAATGACGCCACATTGCCGATTTGGCGTTGCTTAAAGATATTGGCAAAGCCAGAACTAGGCAAATAATCAAAATACAGGAAGAAAATGGTGGCGTCCTAAATCTCAACATACTGAGGCAATGTGTG